>OY856187.1:377518516-377750294 GCA_963693315.1 Diogma glabrata | reverse complement strand
ATAAGTGTTATTGAATAGAAATAATTTGTGTATTATTTTGAACGTTGAGTTACTGGAACTTTCTACAATAAACCGTTGGAGTTTCTGAAACTGTTAAAAGAATATTCTAGTTAGGAATATTGTTTGCAGCATTGTTTTCCTGTTGTTGTGAAACAATTAAGGTGTTGAATACTTAATAAAACCTGGTGTGTTTGCTTACTAATCAGTGATCGAACTCAGAAAGAGATTGGGAATTGCGTTTATCGAATTGTGAGTTAGGCCAATTCGAAGGAAGTTTGGAAAAACGTAACAATATTATTAAAGTGTATAAGAAGTCTTTTAATCAAAAAAATTTCATTAGAATAACACTTTAAGTAGTTCATCAACAATTAAAAATTTAATTATTATTATAATTTATAATATCTGCAACGGTTGCATCAACAACTTATGCGTTAGAAACAACAAAAGTCACGAGCCAAAGAAACTGCTTTTTTGTTCATTTCACTGCAAGGGTCAATTTGAATAAAAATTAAATTTTTAACCAAGAAATAGCGGTTTTCACACTAACAAAGCTTCAACCAAACGACTCTGTTCCAACTCCAACGGAACGCGTAAAATCTTAAACAAAAAAATGGTCATACATCGTCCGTTCTTTAAGTGAAGTAAATAGTAAAACGAGATAAAATTAGAAATAGCAATTCCTTTTACCAAAGCATTTGACAATCCGACTTTTGTAACGCATATAACGAATTACGCAAAAACTAACACGATTAGGCGATTTGATGATCCACTACACTCAGCTCCAGTGAGTGCTAATCATCTTCCAACGAATTGTACCAAGTTGTTTAGATGATTCCAAATCTTTTCCATGGATTGCGTTTAGAAATGAACAAAATGTTTATATCGGTAATAGGTTTTAGATGTCCACTAAAAAGCTGATTAGGTAGGTAAATGCGAGATAAAACGGACTCCTTTACACTTCTCAAATAAGTATCGGTAATTCGGTATCGGTTTTGTCAAACACCACAGTATACAGATATTTCGGTATACGGTATACTGGTAGTGAATGTCTTACTCAATATTATTGTGGCTTATTTAAATTATTTTACGGTTTTGTTACGTCTCTTATTCACATTTTAGGGATACCGAGAATTTTTTAAAGCAAGCATTTTCTTACAAATAGCCAAATTACTCAACGACTTTCATAAAGATTTTTAAGCATTATGATAATTAATGGGACCCTAAAATTTCACTACTTTTACCAGATAACATGCGCCAGATAATTTCCAAAATGTTTTCCTCCTCCGACGACTAAATAAATTCCATTAATTTAAACGCAATTTAAGAGCAAAACAAAAATCTTTATAAATTAATTTGTGGATACTTTTATTTTGTTTATAGTGAAACAGGCTTCTTAAGTCGATCTATGAATATGTGGGAACTTGATGAAACTTTAGTATATGATACGGATTCACTTGAAAATGGAAGATCTGGATTGATTTAAAATTGGACAAAATAGCGGCGGGTCTCCCGAAAACCTGTTTATTTAAATCTTGAATTACTAGGCTAATTCATTAGTAGGCGAAATGTCAAACTGAACGGCTGTGTTTATTTTTTCACAAAAATAGTTATTTGTTTAACTAGGCAGCAAAGTAGTAGATTGACTGCCGCGGCTGATAGTTCATAGCCGAGCGAGCGAGGCTAGGAATTCAGCCAAGGCAGTCAATCTACCTTGCTGCCGAGTTGAACACATAATTTTTTCTCCGATTAATTACAATGATATGTAATTTAATAATTATTACTTTAAAAATAAAGCAAAATTTTAAAAATGAAAAAAAAAATCGATTAAAAAATTTTTTTTTAATCGCAATATCTGTTTATTTCTATGAAGTCTAATTATTTTGCTGCCTAGGCAGCAAAGTACTTGCTTTGCTGCCTAGGAAGGAAAAGTGCCACTTTGCTGACTGAAATAAGTCTGCAAAATTTATATTTGCTGTCTATCGGAGAAAAAATTCTTTAACATATATTTTGAAAAAATAATTATTTTCTATTTTTATAATTTTATTAAAATTTTAATATAGAAAAAACTAATTTTAATTTTATTTTTAATAATTAATATTATTTTCTGTTTTTTTGGTTTTAGGTAAGAAAAAAGAATAAAAGAAAAAATATTTTAGTAATTTTTTGTGTGATATTATTAAAAAACGGAATCTAATCAATATTTTAAACAGAAAATTGAACGGAAGATTTACATTTTAGAAATTCTAGGAAATTATTAAGTAAGAAAAATAATCAATTTGAAAAATTTGACAAGAAAATCATCAACAAAAATTTAGATCCATAGATTCAAGAAATTCAGGAAAATAAAAATAAGATAAGCGTTTTAATATAATATTTAGTTTTTATTCATATATTAACAATCTAGTGTGCAATTATTGTACATAATCTGTTAAATTGGAATTGTTCATTGTAAACATAATATAATAAACAATTCGAAATATTCGTGGACGGTAAGGTACAATAATTGTTTATTGTTGACTTATGTAGAATTGTAGTTATTTTATTGGTTTCGTAGTTAGTTTTCTTGTGGTCTTGTTGACTCAATAACAGGTTTTAAGTACACTTTATGTATAGTTTCCTGTCTTTGAGTTACATCTTGTTTTGATGTTTCTAAAATAATATTTTGTTCATAATTTTAATTGTCGATTTTAACAGTGAACCTAGACTAATGTCGAATTCTTTTTGCCAAAAAATTGCTCTAAACACGCCCATTTTTGATCTAGATCAAGTTTTTTTGACATAACGTATTCTATTTGACAAAAAAAAGTGATTTTTTTTTGCCCTAAAAACTTTTGTTTGAATCTAGATTTTTAGCTAGAGCAAGCATATAATACAATAAAGAATACAAATACATTTAAAAAAATCTGTCAAAATTAGTAAACAAACAAAACGCCATTTACTTATTATTTTTTAATAGTGAAATAGTTACTTTTTAAATAAAATATTGTTCAAATCGTGTTTTAAATTAAAAATTAATAATAAACTAATTAATTAAATACAATTAATTACAAAAATATTTAATGACAGTTCACATATACAACTACAAAACTGGATCATATTTTTGCATGTTCTTTTTATGAAAAAAAAAATCACTTTTTCACTCTGGACAAAAAGAATTCGACATTAGATTCAGGTTGTCCAGCTGTTGAAGTAGTCAATTTCAATTTCAATTTGAGTTTTTTTTTTTTTTTCGCATTACTGTGGTTTTCGTATGTATGTTTTTCATTGATATTTCTCTATGAATTAAAATGGCAAAATTATCTATCAGCTATGCGAACATAAGAGGATTGAATATAAACCTTAATTCAGTCCATCTTTTTCTTGAAACTATGAAACCTGATATTTTGTTTTTAACAGAAACGATTATCAGTGCGCGTGCTGTGACCTTAGATAAAAACAGATACCTTTGTCCCAATTATGAACTTGAATCCTCTTTCTACATTAAGCATGGAGTTTGTGCTTATATTAGGGATACTATACCATATATGAGATTAAATAAATTTGAATTAAATGCAAAATTTCACAATATGGTGTCACTAAAAATTAGTTGCCCAAGTCGAACGCTGTTTGTCTTTGGACTTCACCGTTCACCTAATTCACCTGAGAACTCTAATTTATTTCATGACTTATCTGAGAAGATAGATAGGTTGGTTGAGTATCCTAATGCAAAGTTTATAGTTCTTGGAGATTTTAATGTCCATAATAAAGAATGGCTTACACACAGCTCTAAAACTGACGAGGTTGGTAGACAGGCTGAGTTGTTTGCTCTTTATCACAATTTTACTCAAATAATAGACCTGCCAACCAGAATTCCTGATATTCCTGGTCAAAGTAGTAATTTACTTGATTTATTTTTGACAAACGATCCATATCTGGTTCAATTTAAAATATCAGAACCATTGGGTGGTTCAGATCATAATTTGATCTCCACACAACTAAATATACAAATTCCAAAACAATTTAAAGCGAATCCTCGTAATGTTTGGGATTACAAAGCTGCGGATTGGCAAGGACTTAAAAGTTTTTTTAGATGTTTTCCTTGGAAACGCTATTGCCTTACCGGCCAAGACCCAGACATAGCTGCATCAAATTTTTCTGAAACTGTAATTGATGGTATGCACAGATTTATTCCTAATAAATTGATCATTCCGAAAACTGATCTATGGTTTTCTAGTAAATGCAAAAAAGCTATAAAAGTTAAAAAAAAGGCTTTTCGAAAGTTTAATCAAAACAAAACCGATGAAAACCTTAGACAGTACCGTAAAGAGAGAAATTTATGTCGTAAGTTAATAGATGAAGAGAAACATCTATTTAATAGGAAAAAAGCATTTAAATTTGCAGAACATCCGACTGGTTCACGCAATTTCTATAAAGCCGCAAAGGTTGTCCAAAGCAACTTTTGTAAATCTTCCCTACCGCCTCTTGTTAATAGTGATGTCCCTATCATTGATCCAAAAGAGAAAGCTAATTTGCTTGGGCATTATTTCTCTTTAAATTCTACTTTAAAAGAACCTAATTTCCAACCTAAACCTATTTCTAAAGTTTCTTATAAAATGAGGCGGATAATTTTTCGGAAAAACATTGTTCGAAAAATGCTTTTAAAAATCAATACTAACAAGGCAACAGGCCCTGATTTTATTCCTCCGATTATACTTAAAACATTTGCTAGGGAGCTAGCACCAATCCTCACTAAAATCTTCTATTTGTCATATAAGAAAGGAATTTTTCCTGAAATTTGGAAAATGGCTAGTGTACAGCCAGTTTCAAAAAAGGGCAGTAAGACTGATCCTACGAATTACAGACCCATTTCAATTTTATCGGTAGTTGCTAAAATTTTTGAGAAATATGTCAATTTTAATTTAATGAGCTTCTTAGAGTCTTCCAAATTAATTAATGAGAGACAATATGGATTTCGAAAAGGAAGAGCGACGGGAGATTTGCTGTCTTTTGTCACTCATATCTGGAACAAGTCGCTTGAAAACTTTGGAGAAACATTCGGTGTTGCTCTTGATATTTCCAAGGCGTTTGACAAAGTTTGGCATAACAACCTTATATGCAAATTGAGATCCTATGGTTTAGACGAGCAGCTTATATCTTGGACACAGAGCTTTATATCTGATCGAAAATTTCGGGTCAATGTTGACGGTGTACCATCGAATACTTTTTCAACTAATGCAGGAGTTCCTCAGGGTTCCGCTTTGTCACCAACTCTTTTTCTTATCTATATTAATGATTTGTTGGACTCAACGGTTCATCCTATACATAGTTTTGCTGATGATAGCACGCTTCATGCGTCTCATGAAGCACCTAAATTATATACACCCTTAGCGCTTAGTGAGTGTAGGTCAAAATTGATAGATTCTCTTAACACTGATCGTAAAACAATTATGGATTGGGGTATTGCTAACAGTGTTGAATTCAATACAAGCAAAACACAGGTTTGTCATTTTTCTAGGATAACGACAATCCTTTTCCATTAACGTTTGGCCCCAAAAATCTTTTAGAGAATGAGTCTGTCAGACTTCTAGGAGTTGAGATTGAAAATAATATGAAGTGGAATTCTCATATTTTTAATCTGGCTAAGAATGCTGTTCAAAAGTTAGGATTTTTGGGGCGATGTCGTAAGTTTTTCGATAGCGAGCAACTTCTTTTAGTTTATAAATCTTTTATACGTCCCTGCATGGAATACTGTTCTCACATATGGGGTGGAGCTTACTTGAGTAGTCTCAACTGCCTTGATTCTGTACAGCGTAGAGCTATTAAACTCATTGGTAACCCTAGTCTTACTAACGGTCTTGATTCCTTGCAGCACAGAAGAAATGTTGCTGATTTGACTATATTTTATAAATATATTATGGATGAACGAGCTTCTGAAGAGATCAAATCGATTTTACCTAAATCAGCAAACCTTTCGCGTCACACCAGAGCAAACGTAGCAGCGCATCCCTTTACAGTTCATATAATTAGGTGTAGAACTGTAGCCTTCCAACGTGACTTTTTCAACAGAGTATCTCATCTTTGGAATGCCTTACCTTCCTGGGTTTTCCCTGATGAATTTAATCCTCAAGGCTTTAAAGTTAACGTTCATAAATTTCTCAGAGAATCTTAATTTGCATTCCATTCTTATCCCTAGTTGGCATGGTATCTTCGGATACCGGAGATACGTTACGTCGGAGAGACGTTAATTTATAATTTATTATAATTAACACTAAACATGCCTAACTTTGAATAAAAAAAAAAAAAAAAAAAACTTCTAATCCTGGTTTTCACTCTTATTGAGACTTGGTATATAGGGTTTTAGTATTGTTTCCAATATTGCTGCGTACCTCCGGTTTGTCACTTCCGGTTAAATTTTTTTTTATGTTATGAGGCGTTTATTCCTACTATAGCCTACAGTTAGTTACAAATCGATTTTCATGAAACATTGGTAAAAGGTTTCAATCACTATAAGAAAGATTTCATTAAATTTTGGGGTACATTGGACAAAGAGATAATTGGTTCACCATACAACAGGTGATTTTTTTCACTGTTTTTATTTTTGTTATGGGAGCATACAACATTTTGGAGCAATTTTGATGACACTGACAAAAGATGCAAATATGTATGGCTAGGAGCTGATTAGTTTTTGAGCGATATTGAACAAAGTGGTGGGGAGTCGCCCGAGCACATGTTTTTTAAAGGCCAATAACATCTGTACCTAATAATCGAATTGAAACTTGGTACATAAGCATTTATTACGATTTACACGGTTCCGCATCCTAACTTTCGGTTTTTCATTTCTAAAAAAATTTGTTTGTGAATTTTTTTCAAAGTCTTAACCACACTACAAGCTACATTAATGAAGTGATTATGGAGAAACTTATGAAAACGGTTTCAATTAGTATAAGAAGATAACGATATTCTTGAGGGGCACAGACATAGAACAACGTGGCGGGGTCCACCATACAACTGCTGACTTTTCTCACAATAGTTCGTCATTGATTGAAGTATTTGATGAATATAAGCTCACTACATATCGAGAACATTTTGTTTCCAGCGCTGTGGTGAAGTCAGCCTATGCATCAGCGTCACCAATATTTTTTACAGAAATATGAATTAATAGAATTATAAATAAATAAATGTCTGTAAATTAATAAATGTGTATAATTAAAAGATAATTGTTTCCATTATTTAGTTATGTTGGCAAACAAATTCCTAAACTAATGTCCCTCGAGTGGTGATAAATTCTCATTTTTTTGGAAAATTTCTCAAGCAATTGGCATTGATAATAGTCGCAACATTTCAGCGTTCTTGGGGTATGACTACTGAAAATTTTTTGCTTTATTTTTATTTGAATTTAACCCAATGAAATTCTCTAAAATGTAATGACATCATTCAATTTGCCCAATGACATTTTAATTATACTAATAATAGTGAGATTATTAAATAATCAACCATATCCCAGTTGATTATCACGAATATTTTATTTTTTCTTACAGAAATATGAATTAATAGAATTAAAAATTAATAAAAGTCTTCAAATAATATTTCTTGACGAATCTAAGTTTTTTCCCTGCAAAATAATTTCCATAGTATATTTACCGTTTAAAATATTTTTCTCGTTGTTTATTTTCAATTTTTGATAAAATTAATTTTATTTGACGCCTCGATGGATTTACAGTAGATCAGAATAAATAAAAACAATAAAGAACAAATAATTTAAACAAGAAAAACATTTTAAAAAAAATTTGTTATTTTGTAATCGTTTGGCTTAGAACTTAAAAGCCTACCCTTGTATCGTTAACAATTGAGTCTGGGAAATCTGAATTGTGTAATACATACAATAAAATGTAACAACAATAATGACGATCT
Source organism: Diogma glabrata (assembly GCA_963693315.1). Lineage (NCBI taxonomy): Eukaryota > Metazoa > Arthropoda > Insecta > Diptera > Cylindrotomidae > Diogma > Diogma glabrata. Next base: position 377,742,404 of record OY856187.1, on the reverse strand, counting down.
GATTTTTCCTACAAAAAAATTGAGTGTTTTTTATGGAATGTTCTTTTCTGGATGACTTTCCTACGTGTTTTATTTTCATATGATTTATTTCGCTAATTGGAACATTTTCTCGCATGCCGTTCATGCGTCATGGTTGGATGGAGGATTTGAAAAAATAGTGTTTTTACAGGGCATATCAACGAATAAATTTAAATGATTTCTGTTTTTTTCGACACATTATTTATTCAACAAAATTGCCATTGTTATTGCATTAATTACATATCAGTGGTATAATGTTCTCTTAATAGACAAAACAGAGAATTTCACCATTATTATTCCATTAGGGAAAATTGAATATTTTTTATTTTTTTATATAGTTTCTTGTATTGATAGATGTTTTTTGTGTTTTGTATTAATGTGAGGTCAAAGTGAATCATAGGATTTTTTCTGAATTTGAAAACATCAGTCTGAATTTGAAACTGAATTTGAAAATATCAGTATCAGCAAAATACTAAGTTCGACCAACATTTTTTCTATATCGAATGTGTAGCTGAACACATTCTTTTCATATTGCGAAATAGTAGAGTAAATTTTCACCACCATTTAAGCCTTGAAGCCAGTTTTAATATAATCGTTATTCATCGCATATTCGTTATATGCTCAACATGTTGACCGTATTGTTTTTTTTAATAATCATAATTTATTTTTCTGGATTATCATTAACAAATATTTCTTTAACATAAAAAAAAAATTTAGATAACCTTTGAATTAATTTCGGTTATCGCAAAAATTACAAAATACCAATTTAATTGAGAACAGAATGCAATTATCTAATAGTATGGAAAAATACAATCGGATTGGATTAAAAAAAAGAAATGAGGAAAGAAATCAATCTAAGACTGCTTCCCAACCATTATCCGTATAACTTAGAAAATCTTCATTTGTTTCATAAACTTTATCTCATAACCTCATGTGTTTCAGTTAAAATAAGAAACCAAAACTTAAATTGAATAAAACGTGATTTAATTCTATTTATATAAATTGAAATGTTTATATAAAATACACAATAAATGTACTTCATCACAATAGATTATTAAAATAAAATGATACCTTAAATAATGAATAGAAAAGGATTAAGAATGCATAAATTTATTCGTACCAGAACATATATCAAAACATTGTAGAATAAATTGAAGAAAATAGTTTCTAAATTGAATTTATAATTTATGTTAGTATTAAAGAATTTTTGTTTAAATAAATCTTAATTTGGACGTACATACAAAAATTTATTTTGATTGCTTTAGGTAGCTAGAATTTTTATCCTAGTGAAAAGTTTTCCTTTACCATCCAGCGCCTTACGTTAGAGTCCCAAAACCGTTATTTTCTAAAATTTCGTTAACATATGCCTATAGTTGTATAGATTTTATTTTACGAGATTGCCGGAATCCTAAGAAACCTTAATCGCTAAACATCGTAAGTGAAGATCTTACTATTAGCTGACTCACCAATCAACAGTTAGAAACTACTCAAGAGAAAAATTCAATATAGTTTTCAATTTAATGTGCTGTACAATCCTAGCTCTTCACTGGGAAACGATCTTCTTTCTTAGAAGTACTGAGAAAAGCAGAAGTGCAAATCAGGGAGTGGTAGGTACTTGGACTTGGGAATTAGAACAAACGACTTCTTCCTAATACTATAGCGGTTGGATAAAAGGTCTTAGCACGAAAGGTTGGTGGCAGTAACCAATCTATACAACAAATTTGTTATGGTTGGCATGCATTTAAAACATTTTTTTTTTTACATTTCAGATTGATAAAGCTCTTCAATAACATTAGGTAGGATCGATACGTCCATATTCTGTCGATAGAGACCTCAACACATCTTAAAAACTGTATCACTAATTTATCTTGGAACGAAAGGGCCAGAAGGAACAGTACCGACGGCAGAGCCATTCAATCATTGAATCTCCATCATATCCTGAATGTCTGAAAATCTATAGTAATATTTCATCTCCTCGAGACCGAACCTAATTTCAATTGTTTGTGTTGCAGAATTAAATTTTTATAATTGTATAAAATCAATTTTCAACTCCGTAAAGTTGATTAAGGAATTGTCAATGCAACTCGTGTTCTATATATAACGAATTACGTTAAAAATTAGAAATCTTCAGATGGTTGCAGAACAATACCTTTTGACATATTTGTATTGAATTGCATGCATTGCGTTAAATTTTACAACAGTTTAGAAGTTCATCCAAGATTTGTTTTATGATGAAGAATGGTTTAATGGTTCCATATATCCAAACCATTGAAATAGATATTATCTAGGTTTGAGGTAGAAAAAATGACCTAAACCAAATGAAAAAAATATGGAGGGGCTGAAATCTCACAGCTCTGAGATATCAAGACTTCGGTCTGGGTAAAGGATTTTGATATAGTTTTCGGCAAAAAACTTTCACGAGGACATGGGTTTTAGTTTTGGGCAGCGATGTATATCAAACATAACTCTTTGTTAAAGTACAAGTATTTTTTTATATCTGTTTAAAAATTTATTACAAAACTAACACGAAACATCAATACGTTGCCGGAAAATTATAATCAAAATTCCAAAAATATTGTTAAATTAAATAAAATCAAACTTTTTCAAAATTCCAAAAATATTCTAAAAATTAGAATGAAATCAAATATTTAAACTTTTTCTCAATTCCGATAATATGCCAAAAATTCTTAAAAATTCGAACTTTTCCAAAATTCTAAAAATATTGCAAAAATTATTACAAAATCATAAATTAAAACTTTTTTCGAAATTCCAAAAATTATAATAAAATCAAAAATTAAAAATTTTTCAAAATTCTAAAAGTATTCCAAAAATTCTTACAAAATCAAAAATTAAAACTTTTTCCGAAATTCTAAAAATATTGCAAAAATTATTACAAAATCAAAAATGCAAACTTTTTCAAAATTCCAAAAATATTTCAAAAACTATAACAAATTCAAAAATTTCCATGTTCAATTTCATTTTCAATTACATTTACGTCATAAAAACAGCTACATTTTTTTTCCAAAAAATTGGCTAAAAAATAAATGATTTGACATTTTTTGACACACTTGACAACATTTTTTTTGACAAACTTATAATGCCATAATTCTCAATAATAATAATAAAATTTCAATTCAAACAAACAATTTTATTTTTTTCCAAAAAGTTGGGTAAAAAAATAAATAAAAATCTTTCTTTTGACACACTTGACAACTTTTTTTTGACAAACTTATAATACCATAATTCTCAATAATAATAATAAAACCGAAGTAGTTTCATTTCAAACAAACAATTTTTTTTTCCAAAAAATTGGGTAAAAAAATAAATAAAAATCTTTCTTTTGACACACTTGACAACATTTTTTTGACAAACTTATAATGCCATAATTCTCAATAATAATAATAAAATTTCATTTCCAACAAACAATTAATTTTATTTTTTTTTCCAAAAAATTAGGTAAAAAAAAAATAAAAATTTTTCTTTTGACACACTTGACAACATTTTTTTGACAAACTTATAATGCAATAATCTAGTTTTTGATCTCACATACCAATCCCGACCATCAAGATTCCCCCAAATTTAATGTTCCTACTCGTAATCACTTAAAATGAACGTTTTTTAAGCCAAAAATATGAAAATTTGCTATTTTTGACACACATAATGATTTTTTTGACACACTTCCGGTACAGTTATCGAACACAGCGTCCTTTTGGACCTGCATCTTGTGAATACCTATTTTTAGAAAAAAAAATTTTTGAAATCCCTCCAGCCGTTTTCCCTGCAGTGTAGGTAATGACGGCGGCCGGCCGGCCGGCCGGCCGGCCGACAGACAGACATACATTTTTTTTTTTTTTGCTTTTTTAGAATCAGGAGGTCCTAAAACGTCGAGAAATGTCAAAAAAAGTGGGGGTAAGAATTTCACTTTGAGCTCATGAATGTAATACTTAGGTCTTTCAGACCGAAGTAATATATGAGTAACGTTTGCAGAATCCAACCAAGTTTTATCATTTTCTAATATAAGAGATTTCGTTAAATTTCTAACTGATTTGGATCCATCCAAAATGCTTTTTCTGCTTTACAAAATATATAATCATCAGAACAAACTTTGCTTGCTCTCTTCACAAAATCCAATCCAATTCATTCTTACTTCCAATCCATCCAAGATTATCATTCTAGAGACAGAGAAAATACCCAAATTTTGCATGTCAACCAGAGTGAAAAATGTTTTAGCGATCGATTTCCAACCACAAAAGAATCATGTCAAACTTAACATTGGAGCAAATGGTCTCCATTTAACACAAATTTTCTTATGTCGGACAAAATATCTAAAAGCAAAAAACGTTTGTTCGGTCATGTGTAATGAACACTGGACCTGCTAGTGACACACTAGGAAGAAGCAATCCGGGACCTGCGTGCCTAGCGAAGTTTCTATTCCAGGCTGAAGATCTCTTGTGAGTTCAAATAGTAATTTCCCCAGTTCAGTACAAATGATCAGACATGCACGCAAATGAGACGGTGTAAATAGAAAGAAGAAAGAACAGGGACTCTGACGACCACAAAGGCTGAAGAAGCCAAGATCATCACATCATCACCAATACGACTGTAATTTTTACATTAAAAATAAACATTTTAATTAAATGTTTCAATCACACAATAATTGATGTAACAAAATTGATGTCGGCAATTGTTGGACTTGTTCGACATATAATAATTGATGTAAGAAAAACAATGTCGGCAATTATTCAAGTTGTTGATAATATATCAATCGTTGTAATAACATTGCTGAAATTGTTAGAAATATTATAACTGATGTAACAAAATGATGTCGACAATTGTTGAAATTGTTAGAATCATAATGACTGATGTAACAAAAACAAATGTCGGCAATTGTTGAAATTGTTAGCAATAACATAACTGATGTAACAGAAAGATGTCGACAACTGTTGAAATTGTTAGAAATAATATAACTAATGTAACAAAATTTGTTGAAATTGTTAAAAAATATAATATTTATTTTAAATTATTTTATTTATTTATAAGAATTGAAGTAACAAAAATGCAGTCGGTAATTATTCATAGTTGTTGGTAATATCTCAATAATTGTTGATGCTGCAGGCACTTGGCGAAACATTTTAACATTACTTTAAATTTTTTTATTTTACTTGTTTTAAGTTTCGCAATAAATACAAATTATAATTATTATTTAATTTTTATTTTTATTTAAACATAATATATATTTATATTTTTACCCGATTAATTTCGGTTGTCACACCATTTTTAAGAGCTTGAAAAATATATACGACAAAAAAAATGAATAACAAAAGTATGAAACAAAAAACAGTTTTTGAAGCTACTCAAATTCGAAAAAATTAAAATGTTACCAAATTGAACTTTTATACGAAATTTATAATATTACTTTACACCGGGAAGAATGAATAATTTAACAAAACTATTAATTAGCTAACATGAAAAATAATTTATTCAAAAACAAATCAAAAATTATATAAATTAAAATTCAATTAAAAGCTTGCATTAATTTATTTCTTCAATGTTGTCTTCTTCATGTTTTATTTCACATCTTTGTTTATCTTGATGGTTAATTAAAGGTTAAATTTATTATATCAAGCAGAAACTAATCCGTTCCTCCACAAAAAAAGCAATACATAATGAAGTCACTGCGCGAAAATTTCATAAACGGACTTGACGATGTTTAGCATCTCGTACGGTAATAACATCATAAACTTTTTCAATTAACTTTTGTTTTTCGTCATCATCATCAAAACTCATGTACCATTTGACCTTCTTCACAAAGTTACAAATTCATTTTCAAAAACTGATAACATAACACTTGCTTGATAAATAAATTTTATTTCTTGAATGTAAAACATATTTCTTTTACATATTTATAGATGCAATTGAGGTTTTGACATTTTATTAAATTCATAACTATAAAAAACCTTTACAATATTAACACAATAATTAAAATGAAAAGCAAATTTATTTTCTCTTTAGTTTTAAAATAACATTTTTGAAATAATTAACAACATTAAAAACTCCATAGTAAGCTATATCACGACTTAGTCATCACTGAGTTTTAATTTTATTTCAATTTACATAATTTACTCCACTTTCGATTTTTTTACTTCACTTGAATAAATATTTTCCTTTTTTTGCATTCGAATTTTTTTAGATTGAATTATTAATTATTAGTTCTAAATTATTTATCAAAGAACTTTCTCTAAAACTCACTACATCAAACATAAATAAATAAAAAGGCTTCGATATCACAAAAACAAATAATTTAATTTTATATAATCAAAATTTACATTTTTTTCTATTATTTTCACATTATAATATACGTATTTAATTTTAATTCACTACTGAATTGATATGATTCGTTTTTTTAAATTATACTGATCGATTTACAAAATTATACTAACTCGAGTTTAAAATTATACTGATTAACGATCCAAACATTTTGATCTCATTAAACTTTCTGTTTCTTTTTCTAATCAATTTTCACTAATACAAACATCAATTCTACTTTTTTTCAAATTAAACAATCAATAATAAAACATGTTTTATTAATGCGAATGACGTAACTTAAACCGTCAACAGTAGTACAAAAAAATGTAGCTGCGTTTACCACAAATAAAAAGAACAAATTAATAAATTTAAATACTATTATTTCAAAGCAAAAATTGAAAATAGTCCGTCGTTACAAAACATAAAATAATTCAACGAACAAATAAGAACAAAACACTAAACATTTAAAATTCAAATTAAAAAAATCTTTATAAAATTAGTATCAAAATAGCTAATGAAGGCAATACCATTGTGTAAATAAAGTTTATAAAAAAAAATTTTGAAAAAACATTGCTTAAAACATGAGAAATTTTAAATTAAATAAACAAATCTGGGCAAGTTAAAGGTGAATAAACTATATCAGTTTGGGCGTTCAATATATTTTGATTATAAAATTGAGCTTTTCTAATTTCAAAAGATTCCAAAATATTCAGTCTTAAGCCTTTGTTTTCAAACTAAAGAATTTTTAGATTACTATTATTACTAAATGTACTATTATGGTTTTCCGATATTAAATGATTAGCAAACGTGGCATTAGAATGTCCTAATCTTAAGGCTCGAAAATGTTCTGATGAACGTTCAGAAAAACTTGTTTGTCCGATATAGATTTCATTACAATCATCACAGGACAATTGATAAACTCCACTATTTGTAAATTTAATATATCAATCGATGTAATAACACTGTTGAATTTGTTAGCCATAGTATAACTAATGTAAGAGAATGATGTCGCCAATGGTTGAAGTTTTTAGAAATACCATATTACGGATGTAAAAAAACACAATATCGGCAATAGGATACAATAAAATGGTGTAGACCAATCGGTATTTTATTATTACTACTACATTAAACAAACAAAATTCATTTCACAAAAAAAATTTATATGCAAACCAGTTTATTATATTATTTATTTTGATTGATTTTCAGTCTTTCATATGATTTTGAACATTTGATGGTTCAGTTTCAGATTATATATGTTTACTTTCTATGGTTTTGGGTATTAATCACAATATAGGTAAAATAATTATACTTTGTGTAAATTTTTCTTATGGATCTAAATTTTAGCTAAATTTTCTTTTGTTATACACTAAACAATATCAATACAGTATTGTTACAGACGTTTTCTTTTTATTTTTAAATAAAATTTTATAATGAAACAAACAAATACGATTTTTTTCTTATATTCAATATCAATTTAAAAAAAATTGTACTATTAATTTAAATCATTACTATAAATTTTATCAATTACTATAAATGTTAATTTCAAAATTCTAAACCATCATCTTTGAGCTTAATCACAGAAATGCCTCCCAATTATCAAAAATCCAAGTAAATATTAGGTTTGAAGAGTAAAATATGGAGGGGCTGAAATTTCACAGCTCTGAGATATCAAGACTTTGGTTTTGGTTGAGGATTTTGATATAGTTTTCGGTATAAAACTTTTATGAGGACATTGTTTTTAATTTTGGGCAGCGATGTATATCAAACATAACTCTTTGTCAAAGAACATGTATTTTTTATCTCTGTTTAGAAATTTATTACAAAACTAACACAAAACATCAATACGTTGCCGGAAAATTATAACAGATCATAAATTAACATAATTTAGTGAAAAGATGATACAATCAGCAAACTACTCAAAAACCTATCCATTTAGCGTTTCGAGAAAATATTACAAAATCACAAATTCATATTTCTTTCAAAATTTCAAAAATATTGTAAAAATTAAATAGAATCAAGTTTTTTTCAAGATTCTAAAAATATTCCAAAAATTATTACAAAATCAAAGATTAAACTTTTTTCAAAAATTCTGAAAATATTGCAAAAATTATAACAATCAAAAATTGAAACTTTTTTCAAAATTCCAAAAATATTCCAAAAATTAGAATAAAATCAAATATTTAAACTTTTTCTAAATTCCAATAATATTATTAAAAATTCAAACTTTTTCCAAAATTCTAAAACTATTGCAAAAATTATAACAATATCAAAAATTGAAACTTTTCTCAAAATTCCAAAAATTATAATAAAATTAAAAATTTTAAATTTTTTAAAATTCTAAAAATATTCCAAAAAATCTTACAAAATTAAAAATTAAAACTTTTTTCAAAATTCTAAAAATACATATATAAAATTCACAAATTCAAAAATTCTATTTTTTTTTTTTTCAAAATTCCAAAAATATTTCAATATAACAAATTCAAAAATTTCCGTGTTTTTAATTTTATTTCACTTGGAACAACTTGCTTAGTTATAAAAAACAAAAGACATTGTATTTTTTTTTTATTCAAAGTTAGGCATGTTTAGTGTTAACCATAATAAATTATAGATTAACGTCTCTGAATATCCGAAGATACCATGCTAACCGGAGAACTAGGGCTCAAGAGTAATTAGTTTTCTTTGAGGAATTTATTCACGTTGATATTAAAGTTTTGAGGATTAAAATTATCAGGAAAGACCCACGTCGGTAAGGCATTCCAGAGATGTGAGGCTCTGTTAAAAAAAATCACGTTGAAAAACGGCAGTTCTACATCTTGTTTCACGAACCGTAAAAGGATGGGCTGCTATTGATGCTATGGTGTAACGCGCAAAATTTGCAGGTTTAGGTAAAATCGATTTGATCTCCGCAGACGCCCGTTCATCCATAATGTATTTGTAAAATACCATCAAATCAGCAACATTTGTTTTATGTTGCAAGGAATCAAGCTCGTCAGTAAGAGTTAAATTGCCGATCAATGTAACAGCTCTCCGCTGTATAGAATCATGACATTTCAAACTACTTACATAGGCTCCTCACCAAATGTGAGAATAATGCGCCATGCAGGGACGAATAAATGACTTATATATTAAAAGAAGCTGCTTGCTATTCAAAACCTGACGACAACGACCCAAAAGTCCTAATTTTTGAATAGCGTTCTTAGCTAGACTGAAAATATGAAAATGCCATTTCATATTATTTTCAATCTCAACTCATAGAAGTCTAACAGATTCTTTCTCTTCAAGATCATTTGAATTAAACTTGAATGAAACGGATTAGGTGTTGATAACCTAGAAAAATGGCAAACTTGAGTTTTACTCGTGTTAAATTTAGCACTGTTAGCAACACTCCAATTCAAGATTGTGTTTAAATCAATGTTTATTGACTCTATCAAATTTGATCTAGCGACATTAAGTGTTGCTGGTGCATAAAGATTTGGCATATCATGAGACGCATGAAGTGTACTATCATCAGCAAAACTATGGATGGGATTAACTGTTGAATCTAGCAAGTCATTGATATAAAGAAGAAAAAGAGTAGGTGATAAAGCGGAACCTTGTGGAACACCAGCATTTGGCAAGATCAAGAGATACACCGAAAGTTTCACCATGGTTTCGTCAAGTGACTTGTTCCGTATATGCGTGAAAGTAAATTTCCTGTCGCTCTTCCTTTACGGAATCCGTATTGTTTTTCATTGAGAAGTTTAGAAGACACTAAGAAGCTCATAATATTAAAATTTATGTATTTCTTCAAAATTTTAGAAACAACCGACAAAATTGATATGGGTCTGCATAGTTAGTTGAATCTGTTTTAGCACCTTTCTTTGGAACTGGTTGTACACTAGCCATTTTCCATACATCAGGAAAAATCCCTTACAGAACAAAAACATAAAAACACGTGCTGCTTCGTTAATTGCCATCGGAATAATACAAAACTTCAGAAATAAATTGATTTTGTAGAGAGTAGCTAGATTTATTTTGGTAGATTTTTAAAATGAGTATAAAGCATTTAGAAAGGTTTTGACGAATGTGCCCTGATGACGAATGTCACATTACCCTACGTAAAATTAATTGATCTAAAAATCTTATAGAATTTTTCTTAAAATAACAATAAGTATTGTAATTTTATTTGTACTCGATTTTACTTTCGTAAGGGATTAAATTTAGTTTTTATTTAAAACATGCACTTACTGTAGTTAACTGGGGCTATTCTAGTCATATTTTGGTCATATTTTACTTAGTTATATTTTGTCATACGACCCGATAAAACGAAAATGATATTTTGACAGTTGATTACATACGACAAGTTGTATGAAATACGAGACAAAACAAATGAAATTCTGAGAGTCGTTCCACAAGTCCTTACTCCTTACTATCGTTTTTTTTAAGATCGGGCAGTTTTTTTTACAAATTTGGTATCAATCGATCGGGCTTGGGCGTCTCCCGAAAACTTTATGAGATTGGGATGGTAGGACCCACCCCCACCCTCTACACCCTCTTTAAGTTTTAGCATATAAAAATTTATATAAAATAAATGGGAAGAGATAAAAAAATTTAATGGCACCATTATCTTTTATTCAGACCGGCGCAACTTTTGAGTCCCCCTTATTGAAATATAACCCCACCCCTTATTGAACTACCCTGAATCCGGTCACCATTTTTATCATCACCATTGAACTCAGCATCTTTGATTATGTTAAAATCGAAATAATGACGATAATTTTGATACTATATGACGATAATTTGGGTAGCGAAAATCCGAAATTCTACGTCCACGCCGTGCTACCTGGGTAACGCTAACAGAATTAGGTTGGTGTAGTTGAGAGGGGCAGAGTAAATACTGCTTATACTCAATGATTCTGCACCATGGCGAGTCATTGGCGCCATAAAACCAATGCAACTCAAGCGTCTGTTCTCCATGTTAGGGGCGGCTTGGAGCGGGCGTCTGTCTTGGATCAAGCGGCTCGCTATATAAATGTGTAGAAAGCGTCTGTTCTCCATGTAAGGGGCGGCTTTCAGCGGGCGTCTGTCTTGGATCAAGCGGCTCGCTATATAAACGTGTAAAAAGGTTGTTTCTGGTGACCTTAAGATGCAGAACGAACCCATTCACGAAAATTTGGGTTGGGCGAAGGGCTAACACCCCATTTCCGTAAAAAATTACTGTCATGAATTCTGTACACAGGCCTCGGAATATCTCGGATTCATTATTGGAACGACCTCGGAAACTGTACCCGGACTACGATTTAAAAATAGGAACCTGGAACGTGCTAAGCCTTAGAAGACCAGGAGATCTCCTAAAACTCACCCAACAAGTCGAGAGCTACACACTGGATATAGTGGCATTACAAGAACTAAGATGGCCAGGCAGTGGAATCCATGAAACAGCGAAAGGATACACTCTGTATTATTGCGGTCATCAAAACGGAGGAGAATTTGGAGTTGGCTTTCTTATACACCGTCGCGTGAATCAGCATGTTATCGACTTCTGCCCAATCAATATGCGGTTATGCACACTGAGAATCCGCACGAAAAAATTCAATGTAACGATCGTCAATGTTCATGCACCTACTGAAGATAAAGCAGATGATATTAAAGACCTGTTCTTCCTAGAACTCGAGGAAGTCATCAATAACATCCCGCGGCACGATATAAAAATCGTGGTAGGTGACTTTAATGCTCAAATCGGTAGGATTGCAGAACTTAAAACACATATCGGCCCTAACAGCTTGCATCATACCAGCAACAATAACGGTTTTCGCGCAGCCGAGCTGGCTATGATGTATGATCTAGTAATTTCCAGCACTTTCTTCCCTCACAAGAGAATTCACAAGGCAACGTGGAAATCAAATGACGGAAGAACGGAAAATCAAATCGATCACGTCATGATCTCTAAGAGACACTCTACAAGTATAACTGACGTTCGATCATACAGAGGTGCTGATATGGATACCGATCATATGCTTGTCATCTTTAAGTACAAGTGCAAGTTGTCATCTACATTTAACAGACAAGCAAAAAAGACCGTGCGCTGGAATGTCGAAGCATTTAAACATCCAGAAACGCTGAATAGATATCAGGAAATAATAACACAAAACACAGAAGAGCATGACATCTCTTCTGAGATGCCATTAAACATCCAAGAGGAATGGCAAACGCTTCAATCAACCATTATAGCCGCAGCACAAACTACAATCGGAAAACGACCACCGAAATCACACAACGAATGGTTTGACGACGAGTGCCGCCAATCCGTTGAAAATAAACAAAAACTGCGAGAAAAATGGTTAACAAGGAACACCCGAAGCTCCCAAGCTGATTATCTATGCGCCAGGAAAGCCTCAGCAAAACTTTTACGTAAAAAGAAACGCGAACACATGAAGAGCTGCATTGAAGACATCAACCAACATGCGGCCAACGGAAATTCAAAAGAGTGCTTTGCCAATGCACGGAATCTGACAAAAGATTTCCACCCAAGATCTACAGCCATCAAAAATGAAAATAATGAACTTACAACAAGTGAACGTGATGTGCTGGCGGTGTGGCGATCCCACTTTCAAGACCTATTGAATAGGACGAATGAAGTTCATCCTATTCGAGCAATTGCTCCATCAACTGAGGAGATTTTTGTCCCTTACCCAGCAATAAAGGAAGTGGAAGCTGCAATTAAAAAACTGAAAAATGGCAAATCACCAGGTTTCGATGGAATTCCCGCAGAACTTCTGAAAAATGGAGGAGCAGCTCTGGTCTCACGAATATACGATCTGATTCTTGCAATCTGGGACCAAGAAGAACTACCTGCTGAATGGAAAACAGCTCTCATTGTTCCGCTACATAAGAAAGGTGACCGTCTAAAGTGTGAAAATTATCGTGGCATCGCACTGTTGAACACTGCATATAAAATACTAGCTAATGTTGTACTTGCTCGACTCATCCCGTTCGCCGAATCTATCATAGGTGACTATCAGTGTGGTTTTCGTCCCAACCGCTCAACCACAGATCAATGTTTTACATTAAGGATGATTCTGGAAAAATGTTGGGAGTACAACATCAGCATTCACCAGCTCTACGTTGATTTCAGGCAAGCATATGATAGTATCATCCGCGACAACCTCTGGTCCGCACTCATATGCCTTGGTATCCCAGAGAAACTTGTTTCTCTGTGCAAGCTCACAACATCGGGATCAAATTGTAGAATAGTAATCGAAGGGTCTGTTTCTGATCCTTTCGATATAACATCAGGTGTTCGACAAGGTGATGCACTCGCGCCCATACTATTCAATTTGGCGTTGGAGTACGCGATAAGAAAAAGCCGAATTGAGACACAAAACTGCATATATAACAAATCTAGTCAAGTTCTTGGCTATGCAGATGATATTGTGCTTCTCGGACGTAGAACAAGCGATATCAAGGATAGTCTCTCTCAGCTTGAAAGAAATGCTAAACGACTTGGATTACGCATTAACACCGGCAAAACTAAACTTTTAACAACATCCAGGAATATACCTCCCGGCAATCTGAATACTGGCGACTATGAAGTGGAACGTGTAGAAAACTTCAAATACCTCGGATCTGTAATAACATCGTCAAATGACATGCAGGCAGATATTAAAGCCCGTGTCTCAGCCGCATACAGAGTTTTCTACGCATACTCAAAACTTTTGCGATCCAAACATCTTTCGCAGTCGTGCAAACTCACACTTTACAAAGCATTAATCCGACCTGTGCTCACATTTGGAAGTGAAAGCTGGACACTGACTTCCTCCGATTGTAGAATTTTATCAACATTCGAGAGGAAAGTCATACGAACAATTTATGGTCCATGTAAAGTTGCTGAAAATCAGTATAGAATCCGAATGAATCATGAAATCAGACAGCTTCTTGGAGGCTGCGATGTAATCGGATTCATTAAATCCAACCGGATTAGATGGTTTGGTCATGTAGAAAGGGCTCCATTGGAAAGAATGATAAAAAAAGCGTCCCAACAACAACCAGCTGGTGTTCGTCGAAGAGGAAGACCTAGACAACGCTGGCGTGATGACATCATCCAAGACCTTCGTGATATAGGATGTCGAAACTGGGGTCAACTGGTCATGGAACGAGATGATTGGAAGCTGGTGGCACAGACGGCAAAATCCCTTCATGGGATGTAAACGCCAGAGAGAGAGAGATAATTTCGATACCCCAACCCTCACCCCTTATTGAACTACCCTGAGTCCGGTCAACATTTTTACTATCACCATTGAACTCAGCATCCTCTATTATGTAAAAATCGATAATAATGACAATAATTTCGATACTTTGTGTAATCGACCCCCAACCGATTATTGGACTACCCTGAGTCCGGCCCCAATTTTTACTATCATAATTGAACGCACCATCCCCAATTATGTTAAAATTGATAATGATGAGGTTTATTTCAATATTTTTTATAACCGACCCCCAACCCCACCCCTAATTGAACTACCCTGAGTCCAGTCAACATTTTTAACATCACCATTGAACTCAGCATCCTCGATTATGTAAAAATCGATAATAATGACAATAATTTCGATACTTTGTATAACCGAACAGATGAAAATGAGCCTTCATATAACTAAATACAGTAAGGCCTCGCATAGCGAGTAATTCACATAACGAAAACGAGCAAAACACATTGTAAAAAACGACGTTTCGCACAAAGAGGGGAAGTCGCGAATTTAAAAAATAATTAAAATAACGAAAACTTAAAAATATGTGAATATGGAAAACGATGTTTCGTATAACGAGTGTTTCGTTTTACGCTAAAGATTCTGTGATTAATTATGCTCATTAAGGGAAGTACTACTGTATGTCCGAATTAATCATTGAAAAAGACACTGCGTGTCATGATTACGGAATATGCCACTATGTAGCTGGACTAGACTAGGATTAATTTTATAGTTTTCCATTCTTTAAAACAAAAACAACAAATAAAAAATTTGCGTCCATTAACACCTTAAAACGCTTGTTGTGGTGGAGCCTACCTAGGTTGTAAATTTTTGCGACGATATTTGTACGCTTTCATTTGGCAATATAACAGGAGACATCGATAATTATTTTTTGTTTCTATTTCTTTGTAATCTTCATAAAGAATTTTTAGTTCCCAAAAGTGTAATGTAAATTAAAAAATAGAAACTTATGTAAAATGTTTGTTAAATTGTTGTAGTTTCTGTATTATCTTTAAAATCAAATCACAAGCACCGGTCGTCCGGCAATTTCTCGTAAACTCAAATTACAACACAAAAGCTCATCAACTTTATATAAAAAATAATTAAACTCATCTCAAACAAAAAACAACCTTTTAAGTGAATCTCCTTTAATTAGTTAAATTAAAATCAAATAACAAAACTATAGAAATTACATATTTCTATAATATCGCTTACAGAGTACGTCGAGCTAACTGATTTTATTTATGTTTGACATTTACCGCGCTGTTGCACGATATTTGTTTAGGCAAGCCTAATTTAGACATCGACGCTCACTTCATTTTTATTTCTCCTATATTTTTTACAAAAACATAACCTTATTTCTTATTTATTGTCAATTTTGAACATACCGTAGGATAATATTTCTTAAATTATTTTATACTTTTATCATACTCAAAATGGGAGATATTGTTAAACATAAATGTGATACTCCAAATTGTAAAAAAACAGCAACATTACAATGTCCTACTTGTATTAAAATTGGGATACAAGGATCCTATTTCTGTAGTCAAGATTGTTTTAAAGGATATTGGAAGTCACACAAAATAATACATTTATTAGCAAGTAAGTTACCTATTTCTCATTGAAAATTAAAATATGCAAGAATCTCCAGATTGAAATACAAACTTTATTTTTAGAAGGTGAAAACACCAATGAAAATCATGACACCGAATCTGGAATTTATAATCCTTGGCCAAGTTACGTATTTTCTGGAAAGCTTAGACCATATCGAAAAACTCCAATGCGTGAAGTTCCGGCACATATTATGAGACCAGATTATGCAGATCACCCCAAAGGACGTTCACTTTCCGAAGAAGGGTTTAGAGGTTTGAAAATTATTTTATAGTAATCAAATTTTAGTTTTTAAATTATTTTTTGCATTTAAGGAAATACTACAATTAAAATTTTAAATGAGGATGAAATTGAAGCTATGAAAGTTTCCACCAGGTTAGGTCGGGAAGTCTTAGACGAAGCGGCAAAAGCAATTGACATTGGTGTTACAACAGAAGAAGTTGATCGAGTTGTTCACGAAGCTTGTATTGAGCGTGATTGCTATCCAAGTCCATTAAATTATTACAATTTTCCAAAATCCTGTTGTACCTCGGTTAATGAAGTAATATGTCATGGAATTCCAGACGTTAGACCGTTAGAAGATGGGGATTTGTGCAATGTAGATGTAACTGTTTACTATCAAGGATTTCATGGAGATCTAAATGAAACTTTTTTCGTTGGAAATGTTAGTGAGAAACACAAAAACCTTGTAAAAGTTACATATGAATCTCTGTGCAAAGCTATCGACATAGTGAAGTAATTATTACCAAAATAATTTTGTACTTTTGAATAATAGTTCTATTTCAGGCCAGGAGTTCGTTATAGGGATATCGGAAATGTTATTCAAAAACACGTACAATCCCATGGGTACAGTGTAGTTAAAAGCTATTGTGGTCATGGGATCCATAGATTGTTTCATACAGCACCTAATGTACCACACTATGCCAGTAAGTGGAACATTCAATATATTTTTTATAATTTTTCTATAACAAAATATTTACGTGTTCAGAAAACAGTGCAATGGGAGTGATGCATGCTGGTCATTGTTTCACCATAGAACCGATGATATCTGAAGGTTCATGGAAAGATAACCAATGGCCTGATAATTGGACCGCAGTAACTCAAGATGGTTTGTGGTCTGCACAATTTGAACAAACTCTTTTAGTAACGGATACCGGATGTGAAATCTTGACTAAACGCCGAAATGAAAATGGAACACCTCATTTTATGGACAAAATGTAGCAAGTGTTTATTATTTACATAAAAAAACTGCTCTAAATTTAGTTAAATTTTATTAACAGGGTTTATATTGTTTTACATTTGTTGATTAAAATTTTCGTTTTTTTTAAACAACATATAAATGTTTGTGAACGCATTTTGTTGAACTTTTAACCCCATGATGATAACACATACTACTATTGTTTGTTTACAATAATTAATAACTATTTCGGCGCTGTGATACGGGTCTAGCTTTTCCGAGGTAGCCCAGCTATAGGTCAATGTTCTTGTCGGCTATTATACACCTGTAGTCAGCCTTAGCGTGAGCGACCTTATCACCATCCTCAACCACATCATAATTGCACCGAAGGCCGAGTCTTGTTGGATTAAACCAGGAAAGTATAACAACCTATGTGCACCTGCTATCCCAGTTACATATAGACTAACAGCAGATATGGACGAAGGCATCTAAGTGACATTCATTTAGTTCAAATTTTCGGTTTTTGAAACGGGTTTTGGCAACTATCTGCTGCAAATACAATATTTCGTAAAACTACTTACGAATCGTTAGAACTGGTGTTCCATAAGACAATGTGCCATACCAATGTTAAACTTATTATGCATAGTTAATTCACCTGAGCCAACGAAGTTATGGTTTCAACCTTTGCTTTTCCAACCTCCGGGTTTATGTAGCCACATCTTGCAAAAAAAAACGATCCTGGTATGAGAGACTAGCAAATAGGCCGAATCAGTGGTAGGCGTCATGTGACACGTGCCAAGAACCGCCTTCATTGGGGCTTACTCAAATAGCCCAGTCTCGAACGGAGTTACTGGATAAACGGCAGCCTCCCAGTTTAACTTGGCGTACCGAGGTATAGTGGACAAGGGCATAGTCGGGGCAGAAGCAGCGTAGCTCCGATCGAAAGCCGACACTATGCCAAGGGACGGCGTTAAAAAGAGAGGGCACAGGGGCCCAGAATTACCTCCTAGGAGTCAATCTGGGGAAGACCTACTTAGACGAGGATTTAGTGGGAGACGTACCCTGGTGATGCCTGAAGTTCCTCGCGGCGGTGTTCCGGAGGAATAAAAAATATAGCTCTGGAGTGGAGAGAGAGATTGCCCCAACCACCGAAGCAGTTAGTAAGATGCGGCCTAGAGAGTCCACAAAACTGCAGGACAATGCGACAAAGAAGGGGCATTGAAGGCAGAAAAGGTCATCCATCCAATTGATATGGAGCAAACCATCCAAAGCAGCTACGCTCCTGCTTTAAAAACATGCAAGGTGACAAATCGGAACTATCCCCAGACCATGCTAAGCGCAGAGAAGCAGGCAATAATGGTAGAAGCGCTAGTGTACCAGTTGGCTTGTTGTTGTTGTGATAGAGTGCAAACCAGGCTTTGTTGCGAAAGAGTGCGACGACGAGCATCCAGTTGACTATCTCGTTTCATTACTACCAAATGTTGAAATAGGTACCTGATTGTGATGAGATCGGGAGACGAGATCCCGACTTCCCACAAGGTTATCGTTTTCCTCCCGAGAAGTCCTGACCAGACCAGCGAAAAATCTGGTACTATTAAAAGCACAAAACTCTGGGATGCACATCATGAAATGGCAGATTTTTAGTGGGCGGGATGAAGACACAGGCCTACTTCTGATTCTTGGGATCAATGATAGGTCGAAAGGCAGCGAATATTTTCAATTAATGCTTTGCAAGGTCACTGTGCATTGGCAAAGAAAGACGGTGGTTTAGAAAGCCCTCTGCTAAGAAAACACCTACTTTTGTCACCAAGACAGGCGGTTTGGGAAATTTAGCTAGGCAGCATCGGGCTAGGACAAGCAATAAAGAACTGAAGTCTCTCAAATAAGCCTTCATTGTCAAACCATAGAACTATTATCTTTGAACTAGACAGAAGAAAAGATGAATAAGACTTGGTTTGGAATCCTAGAAACACAAGATGGGACTTATTTGAGGAGAACCTTAAAGAAGTCTTACAGCTAGTAACAGTTCGAGGGACCGTTAAACACTGCACCAGGCTAAATCTGGAACAAGTTGTAGCGTAGGTAAATCTGGCAATCCCAAGATTTTCGACGCCAGATGTCCTATTACTAATGTAAAAGACCCGAGGGTCGCGTTTCAATAGAGAAAGTAGCTGTCAAAATTAAGAAATGATGTACGGACACTCTTCAACGGAGTGTCTACCACAAATAATAACAAAAACACTAAGGCTAAGAGAAGTAGCTTCAGAACCTTCAGTGATTATATCTCTGTATCAGTGATTATATCAGAGCGCATCTGCAGTATACGCTAATAATGAAAGAAATAAAGAACCAAGCCCAGAGGACTGAACGGTAGCTGTCATACTTTTTACGGAGGTCCGTTTTATGTCGGCTATAGATATTTTCCAGCTTTATAAATCACCAGAGGTGGATCAAATAGTCCCAGCTCTCCTGCAGAGGGTGCAAAGTGACTGTTACCGAACTTCCTGGCGATATTCAGAAGCAGTTTGGCAATTGATCATATCATTCCAAAATTGGTAAAGAGCTATGTCACCCAGTCGAAGTCTCATAAACTCATCGGTTTAACATCTTTTATGTTCAAAACAATTGAAAAGGTAATCGACAACCATATACAAACTATTACTTTGGTAAAATCGCTTTTGCAAAACAGTCAACACGCGTTCAGCACAGGCAGATCAACGGTAACCGCACCGTTCAAGTTCACTAGAGAATTAAGGAAGGCGGGTGACAACAGGGAAGTTAATGTCTGTGTCTTCAAGAATTTCTGTGCGGTCAAGAAGGCTTTAAAGGAGAAACACGTCGACAGCACCACAACTTCCTGGATGTGTGAGATGCTGAGAACTAGAGTTAAGAACGGAATGGTACAAAGTCTAGAATAACGTCAGAGGCTTAAGGCAGTCTAAGGAGTTAATTATTCAATCAAACAGAGCAATAATGTGCTTTAGGTTGAATAATAACAACGTGAGAATAACGACAGGAGTTCCTTAAGTACACTGCAAATTAAGAAAATGCTTCAATACTTCTGTCTTTTGGAGGAAGAGTCCCCAGCCCATCTTCTCAAAGATGGTGGACCTGTGAATTCCAAAACGAAAGGTCAACAAAACAATAAACAAATACAAAATAATAACGAAGACGATTTTTCTCAGGATTTCTCGAGTTTTCTTTGTAAAGTTTGGATTAATCTAGATATTCAAAAAAAATTATGTTTAAGAAATTTCTTTTGCAGAGCAAAAAATCAGTTCACATTGGAATGAGATTGTGTTAACGGTTCCAATCAGAATGCGATTGTGTAACAATTTAAATTGAAATGCGATTGTTTAAACAGTGCAAATCATAATATGATTTTGTTCACTGTTTTGAAGTTGGAAATGTTGGAATGCGATAGTGTAATATTGTAAATAAACGTTTTAAGTGTTATTGGATAGAAACAATTTCTGTATTATTTTTGGACGCAGTGGCTATAATGAAAATTTCTACAATAAACCGTTGGAGTTTCTGAAGCCATTGAGGCAATTATCCCCAAGTGTGTTCTTTTTTCACAATAATTAACCAGTACAACTTTTTTTTTTGAACGTAGTATGAAATATATACTAAACTGGGGAAAATTTGCACCATTAACGACAGCGGTGGTATAGTATATTGTTTAAATAATTTTACTAAGTGAGCTTAAAGCTCCAAACCTAAATAAATTAGAAACTGGAATGAAAACAAAGTAATATATAGATTGTTATGATTCTACCTAATCGCAATGAAATACAAAACAAAATTATATTCCACCTCAATTTCAACAATACAATTTTTCAAAATTAATATCAACGTCACATTGTTCCAATAAAAGGATTAAAGATAAAAACAAAAACATGAAATAAAATTGAATTATTTTATGAATCAAATTAACATGTTAGGTAAAATAATGTCATCGAATATTCTTAGATTTTCTCGAGATTTCTTCGTTGTTGTTGTAAAGAAGAAAGTGACCTCGAACAATCGAGAAATTAAGCAGAATTATGTATTAAGGAATTCCTTTTGCAGAATGATAGTTTTAAATTAGACTGTGATAGTGTAAATTGTTTAAGTGGAATGTGATTGTGATAAATGAAATTCAATTGTGAATAAAGGTTTAAGTGTTAGTTAATAGAAGTAGTGTGTATTATTTTAAACGCTATGGGGACTGGTCATTTCTACAACTAACCGTTGAAGTATTTGAAGCTATTGAATTGTTTTCCTGTTGTTGTGTAACAATAACGATGTGGAGTACCTAATAAAACTTGGTGTTTTTACTTACGAATCCAGGAAGAGATTGAACGAATCGTGAAATAAGTTTTTGCACGAAACGCGATAGTGTGTAAAAGCGATAAAATTGATAGATACATACAACAAAAAACACCAACTGTACTAAAAGAATTATTTTAATGTAAATATAAATATATCACTTAACAACATAAAATAAATATCTCTTTTTATAGAAAAGAACTTCCCGATTAAAACAACAGCCAAACCTAAACTAAATAAATTGACTATGAATTTTTCACTTCGTTACTCAATTCAGTTTCGTAAATTTCTTTCGATTCTGTTTGGTTCTTACTTTTACTTTTTGAGCTATTAACTATTGGTTCTGTGTCTACGTTATCAAATAATCCATCATCAGATCTTTCTGTAATAATATCCTGATACGAATTCCGATTGTTATTTTGCTCTTGATACTCGTCATCATCTGGAACGAAAATACGCATTGGTTGAAGACTTTGACTAAATTGTTGTGATAAAAGTTGATTATGCTGATTATGTATATCTGACGCTGTAGTAGAAGTAGAAGGTGTTGATGGAACGTTACGCTGTAAAAACTGAGATTCATACATTTCACGATTTGCTTGATCTATTATTTTTTCATTTTCTTCTTGTCGTGATGTGTATTCGTACGGAATCGGTGTCGACGTAAATGGTGATTTCGAATACTTTTCGAAATTAATTAGGTTAGAATATTCCTCATTCGTTAGAGATGGAGAAGTTGGTCGTTGTGATGATGAATCAATGTATTGCATTATTGCAGGAGAATTTTGAGACGCTGCGGCAAGGAATTGATCTTGTAGATTATTTTCATCTTGTGAGGAAGCATATAATTGCCCAGCACTTGCTACTGAATATGTTGGATCTGAATCACCTTGCGGATAGTTATACGATGGCTGAAATTGTGGCGAATTCGTTGATGGATTATTATAAGCAGCTAAATAATTAACTTCTGGTTTAAAGAGTTGTTGTTGTAGCTGTTGTTGGTGTTGATTATATAAACTATTTGATTGTGTAACCAAATAGGTTGGGTTGTAAACCTAAAATGATATGTAATTAATAAAGAATTCTGGATAGGCTAAGGATTTTGTTTTAAACCTACCGAAACTGGCATTGAAGGAACTAAAGATGCTTGTTGTAGTAAATGTTGTTGTAATTGCGGTTGAGTGTTGATTGGTAAGCCGTAAGTATCAGACAATTGTTGCTGAGGAATCGGATCAACAAATTGGTATAAATTTTGATTAAATGATGCAGCTGATGCTACATCAAATGGTTGTGGGTTTCGATTACTTGGCTTGCTATATGGATCTGATGATGGTGATATTCCACGAGCTGGTAAAGATGGATCAGGATCTGGTGCAAAATATTTGTGATATCCAGAGTAGGGATCTTGAAGAATTAGGTCGTTCGTTGGTTCCTCTGTTACCTGATATTGATGGATCTTTAAAATGTTTCGTTTTATTAATAGAATATTTTAAAAAGTTTGATTTAATATCTTACTCTTACCGGGTTCATTGTTGAAAAACTTGAACCCCTTGTTGAAAAGGTTGGTCCAACAGTTGAGTATGATGGTCCGACCGTCGAATACATAGGACCCACTGTTGTATAACCATGGAAAGCATGAGCGTTGGAATCAGTTAGGCTTATATGATTATCATGTGGATATGTAAAATCAGTATATGTTCCGCTATTTATTGATGAAAGATTTGGTGCTGGAATTGTATGAATTGGCCCACCACCGTTATCAATTGTTAACCGTATTGTATTTTCAATTGGTTGCGATGGTTTTAGTTGTTGATTTTGTTTTACATTTCCGAACGGATTTTCGAATACATACTCTCCGGTGTGAGGTCCGGGTTGTGAACTGAAAAATGGCTTTTTTGCTATGAAGTTTGATAATGAATTCGGTCTCTTCATCATTTGAAAATTATGATGATTGATTAATGATTGTGGCAGAATTGAATATGGTCTTATTCTTGACATTAACATTGGTGATTTTAAATGCATCATCGGTCTGCCACCACTTCGGATTTGTAGCATTATTCCTCTAAGGGGATGCTTTTGTTTTGAAATTGAATTTGAATTTGGATAACCCATAATTCGTTTTATAAATTGTGGTTCACATTGTGCTTCTAAGATAAAAAATAGTAAAACGAAAATGAGCTGAAAAAAAAATTTTTTTTGATTAAAAGCTATCACCTAAAATTTTGTTCGTGAAAATTTTAAAGCAATTAGAAGTTGTAATATACTAGCAAGGACTCAACAGTTTCCCGTTAAAAACCAATTGTAATAATACAAATAATGAAGAATTCAAACAATTATATTCCCAAAATATTTTGGTTCCGAATAGTTGTAACACCAAATAACTGTAAAACTTTCTTAAAAATTGTTAAAATTATGGCATTAATTTGATCTAAATGTTTACTTTCTTCTTTTCATATGTCAACAACTATTAAATTGTAATCATTTACAATTATTTAAATCACAAATTAAGTGCGAATTATTTACAAATAAAAATTATGTGTGATGAATAAATAATCGTTTAAATATTATATTTAAAATTGTTTTCGCTGATTTTAAAAAATGCTATAGTATTAGTAATTTATATTTTAATTTATTTATTGTTTCTGAAGATCTTCATGAAATTCGAATAAGTAATAAGCAGTTTCCAACAAAAACTGTGAGAGTTCACCAGATACCAAACGGACAAAATTAAATTTTTAAAAGTTATGAATATATAATTTGTCTTGCTTCTATCCAGAAACAAACGACGTTCTTAATTTCGTTGAATTTCCATTTCATAACAAAATTTGGTTAGTTGTTGGGTAGAAGATTATATACAAACAGATAGTGAAATCTTTACACTCTCTCGCTCTCTTCTCTTTTTTCTCTTAATATGTCATCGTAAAAGCTTTTTAGGTCCAAATATCTGCGTAATTTTTATTTTAAAACTAGCAGGACCTGGCGTGCTTTGCTACGCTTATAAATAAAGTTTTTGCGCAGACATTTTCTTGACGTAAGAGCAATGATTTCAAAAAGTGGTAATGAGAAATGATAGCATATAATTTTAAATTTTTCTTTTTAAAAATATGAATGAAAAATAATCAGCACTCTAACTGATCAGTTCGGATATATGAAAAATTAGCGATCAAATAAGTTTTCAAGTAAGCAATAAAAAAATTTAAATGACTTGTTGAATTAGTAGAGGTGCGTCATCTCTATATAAAATATTATACAGAACAAAAATTCACGAAGGTTCACAGTGCTCATGCTTTGTATTTGTTCCCGACACGAAACACAAAAACTGTTCTAAAGAAGTTTTTCTGATAGAAAATGAAAAATGCTTTCAAATTGCAAAATTCAAGTGATTTAAAATAATTACTTTGATTTTAATCACTCACAAAATCTATCAAAATTTTATTTTTTACGCCAAAGAGTGTAAAAGTTTTGTTTATTTAACATTATTCCCGTCGCATATTGCCGCTATCTCATAAGAAAGGGAATTCAGGAAAACTCGTTATGAAAATATTTAATTTACATTGTGTCATTTTTATTGCAACTTATTTATTTTAACATGGAAAAAATTTCAAAATCTCGTTTTAATTCTATTTATTTATTCAAATATTTATGAGTTCACTACATTTTTGTTTTTCCTTTTCTAGTGCGTACACGAATAAATCAGAAGGTTTTCCTAACGCGTCAGCCATATACAATTGTTCATGTGAGAAGCACGGATTCTCCAAATCTAGTCCACATTCTTGCAGTAACTGTTCTTGTGCCTTGTTGATCGTCATTGCAAAAGCGAGTCGTACTGGAAACTAAACATTTAAATTCAAATGCCACATCTGTTGGGATCATTGGAATATGTGGCAACACTACATCTTCCCGTTCGAATTTTCCATTTAAAATCGTAGCTTCAATGGCATTGTTCATCATCTTTTTCACCGAAAATTTCCAAAAAAATTGTGCAATTTCAAAGTATTTGACATATTTTGAATTACAATATGTGTCACAACAACACACAAAAACCTTTTAAGACCTGGGTTCCACAACATCATGCTTTTTAAGCCGTTGATGGACGCAAATTTCTTTGTTTTTTCTCATTTTTGTTTTTTATATTCTTCTTAAAGAATGGTAAACTAAATAATAAATCCTTTCACATAATAATGTACGGCATAGGGTAATATTTCATGATAGGATGGAGGAAATAAAAATAAAATTCATTTTTTTTTAAATTTGCAGGAATAAAGCTAAAATTGGGCTAATAATTATCCTAGTTCTAGAAGCCTATACCAAGATCATGTAACGCATTGTTTTCCTCAATTCAGCATATATAATATTTATATGGAAGCTCATTTCTTCGAGCAAGCACGAAAGTTCATTCTTTAAAAAAATATAAAAAATAAACAAATTGAGTCCATCAACACCTTAGAAGCATGTCAAAGAATATTCCATAACTAAGACTAAGGGTGCTATCGTGGATTGAAATCTGCCGGCACCCCTAAAATATCTCTTATCCCCTTATATCAGTGACATCCTACTGCCATTGCCAGTGGTATACGATATCTCACGTTAACTGATTTACCAATAGGTGGTACTAAAGTACGCGGGGTTGTCACACCTCATAGATTCAAAATTTTAAATTTTACATATGTTCCCGAACATATATTAAATTCATTGGTATTAATGCATTGTTACCGTTTGCAAATAACTATTGCAAACGTGTTGCCGGCTAAGTGCCACCATTTTTAATTAGTTTGCTCATCATGATTGCCATTCGTGTTTGATTATAAATAAGCTATGCTTTTTTGTGTAGTATTTGTGCGAATTCCATTTCGTAACATTGAGCTTTAAATCGATATAATCGATATCATCAACTATCTTCACTTAGTTTTAGAAACATGTATTACATACAATTGCAAGCCAACAACATATTTGGTGTAGATAAAAAAAAATTTAAGATCATGATGTGTTAAATTCCACTATATATATAATTTTGATTTTTGATATATAAATGTAATTGTTTGTCAGATTATACTTTCATTTTTAACTTTCATATAATTATGTTTAATGTAAAAAACATTTATCAAAGCAACCTAAGGGTATAAAACGATATTTAAATAAAAACTCAATTAAAATAATTATCAACATTTAGGCCAAACCCCTTAAGATAATTATAAGGGCCCTGGGGATCTGTTTAAAAAAATTGCCAGTTACCTATGCGCAAGCGTACACAACAGCTTCCCAAAGTTTCATGATGATCGGATGAATGGTGTATTAATGCATAAACGACAAACATACATACTTTCAATTTTATATACATAGATAATTTCTATATAAGAATTTTTTTTTTTCTATTTAGTTGTCCGGAATAAATTTTTGGATCCAAGTAAAATTTTCACAATAAATGATTAGTGGTGCGTTTGCAAAAACAAAAATGAAGAATCTAGCAATAAATAAAAAATACTAAAAAATAAAGAGCTAGTCTGGTAGATTTGCCCTACATTCCGTTCAGCTCAATTTAATTTCAAGAGGGTTGAATGTGAAATTTGTTTTTGTTCAGTGTTGTGCATGGTCAGAATAATTTTCATACAGTTCACAATTTTCTACGTAGTATAATACCTATATTCTACATTGATAACTTTCTACATATGAACAACCTCAATAAATGTAGAATATTTCTAAAGAATTTATTCTTAAAGAAAATAAATCAAAAAAGCCTAAAGAATCTTTTGGTGCCATACAATACAAAACAGCTAATGATGTAATAGTTATTTAAACAAAATAGAACAAAAGTTCAGTGTTGTATGCTCATGATAATTTTCATAGAATTTACAATTTTCTACGTAGTAGAATACATATATTCTACATCTCCATCTAATGGACTTGGCACTTTGACGCAGTGATGGGGCTCAGTGATCTTAGGAGCTACAACGGTAGGGTCACCCATGCCGTTAGGTCCTCGGTGAGAATCGAAGCCAAGATCAAGTCCAAAACCCAAAGCTAAGGTGAGACACGTACGTCGAAAGCTTAGCATGGTCAAGGGGGTGCTTGATTATTAGTACGGAACTCTGGATACCGGGCGTCCTCCAGTTTCAATAGCCTTACCACAGCACAGGGCTCTGTTGTGGCTGACCAATGTACCTCCCTACTTTCTCCATAAATATTGTATGGAAAAATATAAAGTTTTAGATGAGAGCGATGCTTCTCCAAACGCATCACATAAACCAACAACAAAACTGTGCACTATGTCCTACTCTAGGATCATGCCTGATTTATCAGCTTATTCTAAACCAGACAGCACATATGCAATGTCTGACTCTAGGATCATGCCTGATTTATCAGCTTATCCTAATCCGGATAGTACACACACCATGTCTGACTCTATAGTAATGTCTGATTCACCAGCTTACTCTAAGTCAGACAGAAGACCTGTACGATATAGACAAAACTCTCTAGTACCTAAATTAAGTTGCGTTCAGATTAATCTGCACAGATCAGAAATGGCCTCAGTTAATTTGAACCGGTTAATTGAACAGGATGCTCACGATCTTGCATTTATACAGGAGCCGTGGGCAGACAGTAAAAGAATAAAAGGAATATCGTCAAACAAAAATACAAAACTGATCTATTTCTCAGATGTGGAAAGACCGCGAACCACGATTCTCTTCAACAAACATCTGAAAATATTTCCATTGAATGAATTTATCTGTAGAGATCTTACAACGGTCCAGATAGAAATTCATCTTTCTCAAGGTGGATTTCGTAAATTCATTTTAGCTTCTGCATACTTCCCGGGGAATGAGAACGAGACACCACCAGAAGTGGTAGAGAACGTCTGACCATGCTTATATATGCTTCAACATAGAACACTACCCAAAGAGCATCCAGTACTTTAGAAACCCAAGAAAAACCAACTGGGAACTTTACACAACATATCTTCATGATATTGTCAATAGTTGCGGCAGCATCAACTCTACATTTGAGCTTGACTCTGCTGCAAATAATTTACAAGAAATTATCACTGAAGCATACAACCTTAATACTCCAATAACTCAATCCAAAAGATGCAGAGATGTACCTTGGTGGAATAGTAACTTGGAGAGGAAAAGGAATAAAGTTCGCAAGCTCTTTAACAGAGCAAAAACAACAAATAATTGGACAGAGTACCGAGTAGCTCTAACCAATTATAATAAAGAACTCAGACAATCAAAAAGAAATAGCTGGAAAGAGCTCTGCAATACGATAGATAATCTGCCTGCTGCAGCTCGACTCCAAAAATTGATGTCGTCTGATCACACAAACCCTCTAGGCTCAATCTGCAAACCAAGTGGTACGTATACCACCAGCTGTGTTGAGAACTAGATACTTTACTTCAAACCCACTTTCCGGGCTCAATAGAATGGAGCACGGAAGATAATGCCAACGAAGACGTACGTCTTCTAGATCCTGCAACTAAAAGTAATGCAGATCATTTAACCAACACAATTTTCACCCCCAAAAAAACGAAATGGGCTATAGAATCCTTCGGTCCGTATAAATCTCCAGGAGGTGATGGAATTTTTCCGGTATTTCTGCAAAAGGGTCTAACAATCATTCTTCCATATCTCATGCGTTTGTTCAAAGCAAGCTTTCGCCTTGCTTACATTCCTCAGATATGGCGAGAAAGCAGAGTTGTTTTTATACCTAAGCCAGGAAAAAAACCAAATGAAGCCAAATCATACAGACCCATAAGTCTTACATCTTTTCTATTAAAAACAATGGAAAAGATGTTGGATTATCACATCCGTCATGTATGTCTAAAACAAAACCCTCTCAACTCTAGCCAGCACGCCTATCAGACTGGGAAATCTACTGAAACGGCGTTGCACAAAATGGTGAAAGAAATTGAGAGCACCCTGAACTATAAGGAGGCACTTGTTTGTACATTTATGGACATACAAGGAGCCCTTGACAATGTCCACTTCAATGCTATCATTGAAATGGCCACAAAGAAAAATATAAACCCGCTTATCATTGCGGGGATTATCAAGATGCTACAGAGTCGGAAGATAACGGCTACACTAGGTGATTATTCAGTGACTGTTACTGCATCTAGAGGCTGCCCGCAAGGGGGCGTGCTCTCCCCGCTGCTTTGGCTAATGGTGGCTGATGATCTCCTCACTAAGCTAAATGATTCCGGCTTCAACACTGTAGGCTATGCCGACGACTTGGCAGTCATGGTTAGAGAGAAACATGACTCCATTGTCGCTGGTGGAACCCAGACAGCTCTTAATATTGTATCAAAGTGGTGCAACAGATTGGGACTGTCGATCAACCCACAAAAAACAAGCATTGTCGTTTTCACAAACAGGACAAACTTTAATTTCATTTCTCCTGTCTTAAACGGCGATCCAATACAAACATCAAAAGAGGTTAGATATTTGGGTGTGATCCTGGATAGCAAACTAACCTGGAACTCACACCTGAAATATATCTCCGATAAGGCAAACAAAGTTTTCTTCACATGCAGAAACCTGTTTGGGAAAACATGGGGTCTTAGCCCAAAAATAGTACTTTGGTTGCACCAAAGTTTTATCAAACCAATTCTAACATATGCAGCTTTAGTTTGGTGGCCTAAAACGCGCCAAATAACAGCTCAAAATATGTTTACCAAAATACAAAGACTTGTGTGTCTTAGTGCCACAGGTGCTTTCAAAACCACGCCAACGTCAGCAATGGAAATTCTTCTAAAGCTTTCTCCATTGCACCTACATGTAAAATCTGTAGCGGTGTTGAGCGTTCATAGACTGCAGCTCACAGAAGGGTTTAAGCCGGGTAATCTAATCGGACACCTTAAAATCCTTTCTGAGTTACAAGCTGAAATGCATGCATACCATATTTCGGATTGTATGCCAAAAACAATAGATTTAGACAGGCACTTTGATGTCAAGATATTAGCCAGAGATCGTATTAAAAACTACATACGGTCACTGCCACATAACGCCAGCATCTGGTACACAGATGGTTCTCAAACCAATATGGGCATGGGAGCAGGAGTGTTTGGTCCTAGAACAAAGCAAACGGTTGTCCTAGGCACCACAACAACCATATTTCAAGCCGAAATTTTTGCCATTAGCAGTTGCGCTTTTTATTAAATGCCTATATACAAATTTGCAGATCAAACCGATATCAGTTAAACGATTTTTATGTTTGATATTCATGAACATTATAATGCTTATAAATAAATCATTAATTTAGAAAATAAAGTCACAAAAAAAATAAATTAAATTATAAATTCTGTAATAAAATCAGCGTCGCTGAAATGATTGTCATTCTGCATAACAAAAACAAATTAATTTAAACTTAAAAAAAAAATAAAATTAAATGCTATTATTAGAAAACAAGAAATTGAAAATTATAATAATAATATAATAAAAAAAGATAAACAGACAATCTTGATCTAATGATGAAAGTTATTTTGTTTTTCATAAGAAATTGAAATAAAAATTTTTTGCAAGAAAAGTTAAGTAGTTGAACTAAATATTTGTTGTTGCTTGTGCAGTTAGTACATAATTGAAGAATTATTGATTACAGAGAACTCTGAAGATGTGTACGGGTATGAATATTTTCTCTTACTTATGAATTACTTGTCTTACATGTTAAGTATAGATTATTAAAATGCCTGAGATAACAAAGTAGGCAATCATGTTGTATTAATGAATACTTTTTATCAATTACACTATTGTAAGTATAGTTATAACTTATAATATAACTTAATGAAAACTTTAAGCTAATTCACCACAATAAACAAATCAAGAGATCGATCTAAGAATTATTATTAAACGACTTCAATTTTATTCACATACAATTCACTATTTATTTTTGCTTTGATATTCAGTTTTCAATTGATACTGACGAAGAAGCATAGGGATGGTTAACACGTCTTTACAATTTGCTTTTAGCTATTTTGCAAAGGTTCATCCCGGTCACAAAAAGATATATTAAGTCAGTCAGATCGCACTCTTAATTCGACCAGAATCGCAAATTTGTTACGAATAAAAATGTCGCTAGTATTAAGCGAGAATATTTAGCGATTAAACATAAAATACAGAATATAAACACAATATTGATATAAATATAATATTTTAATACATGATACAAAATATTTCTAACTTTGAGATGAGACTATCGTATGCAATGTCGATTATCGAGCACCCAGGGGTAATTTGGACAACTGTAAAATGCTGATAATAAAGCAATCAAAAGATCTCTAAGCTAGGATTATTATCAGTAAAAGAAAAATCATTAAAATTCATTTTGAGTTAGTTGTATTACAACAATATTGAGTGTATTTAAGAAATTAATCATAAAATATTGCAGCAGCATTATTACCTTTAGTGAAATTAACTACATTACCTTTACTGAACTATAAAATTTCACTAAAGTTGACTAACTCTTCTGCATGTAACGTAAATAAAAGCTTAAAATGAGCCATTCAAAACAGAGATGTGATTATTTGGGATACATTTTCGTTATTTCGACATCTATGTTTGACATTACTTAAGAGATTTGATGATAACGCCGAATGAGTCTTCGAGTCATGGAACCACGCGAACTTGTTCGAACAACTCAAACTTACTTTTATCTGACTTCAAAAGGGAATTCCAGAAAAATTGTCTCTACCGATGCGTTCGTTGGTAAATTTCAGTCGTTTTTTTTTATTAGCACAACTAATGAACGGCTTTTTTCTTAGAATACAGCTTAAAAATCATCGTATATCTCTCCCAATTGTTGTTGACCAGTTAAATATTTTATGTTATATTATGACAAAAAAAAACTTTGTGCAAGTATTAAGCGTGAATTACCACTGCTTCCAAATTGTTTCCTCTACTAAATCGACCGAAATCACATCCGCAGTTGCATTTTCAGTGTAATCTGTTGTAATTTGCCGGCAAGCATTACTGAAACTTTCCATCTTCCTCGTAGGTAGTAATATACTGTCCGCATTATTCGAAAATCTGTTTATTCATATTTTCAAGCACTTCTCATCCCGTCTTTTTAGTATTTGTTTTTAAGTATTAAGTACATTTGATATTTAAACCGCTATGTATGTTAATAGTTTTGTTAACAAAATTTTAGAACGCAGAACGCATTATTTGTACATCAAACTTTAGGTTGTTCTTTCTATTACGTCTCCTTTGGGCTACCCATGACCACTTATAGTACGTCCGACTCTTTACTTCGACGCTTAAAATGTCTGGATGAGAGTGGCGAAAACTTTGATCACCCAGATCAATTATCAAAGATTAGCGCCGAAATTAAAGAGCTGACCACTGAAGCCTTTGTGCAAAATGCAGTTCGCTACAGTTTGCGCGAAAATGTGATTTTTTGAAAACGTGATTTTGCGCAAAATTGTGATTTCAGTTCAGTGCCAAATGAGTTCCTAAATTTGTGAAAGCCAAGTTATCACCATTCCAACAACGTGCGGCAATCGATATATTCTTCCCTCTAGTTCTTCTTTAGTTTCCTATTGTCTGAGGAGTTCCTCCCATTTTTCTTATATACTGGGTTGCTCACCTTTGCTCGGTCCTCGGTTTTAATTTTTTTTGTCGGGCCTGCAGCCAAATTCTGTAACTGTGAAGTGGTGAAGTGTTAAAAATTTCTTCATTTCGATTTTATCATTAATTTTTTATCATTTTACCATTTTTGCGATTCTATATGCGATTAGTGTTAAAAAATCTAATAGCAAGCCGCGCACTGTCAAACGTCAAATATACATAAAATTAAATGTTTATTTTAAGTTTCAACACAATTTGAACGTAAATTTTTACAAATTTAGTTATATATAACTATTTAAAAATTAAATTTGTAAAATTAATCTGCTTTTAATTTAGAAATGCAATTTTTAAAAATCAAATCGCATTGACGTTTTGCTGTTTTTTGACAGAATGTCAATAACAACAAAAGAAACGATTTCATTTCATTGCCAAACAAAACGTCAGTGTTAACTTTATTGTTTTCAAACTTCACTCACTTAGATATTTTTGCGGTAAAGTGATAAAAAACTTATCACTTCCCCACTTCACAGTTACAGAATTTGGCTGCTGGACCGCTAAGTCGGTATAGAACCTGACAGTCTTTATCTCAGGGTTTTGATTCGATCCCGGCTCCCACTTCGTTTCTTATTTTTTATGATTCTCAGGACGAATGAAGTCAACCTCCTCCTTTCGTCCTGTCCTGTGATGGCCGGCGAGCATTATGGCAAATGTACTGTAGCTTCCTCGTAGATAGTAATATACTATCCGCATTATTCGAAAATGTGTTTATCCAAATTTTTAAAGACTTTTCGTCCGTCTTTTCACTATTTGTTGCAAAATTCTCAATTACTTTTGATATTTAAGACCTCTATAAGTATGTTTTTAATATAGTGTTGTTAACAAAATTTTCTCGTGTTTCTTTTGCATTCCATAAATAATAAAAACAAAATGCAACCAAATGATTTTTTACAAAGTTGAGATGTTTGATTTGAGGTGTAGGATTTTGAGGAGTGGAACCGAACGGGTGTTTTTTGGTTTAAATAAAAAGAAAAAGAAAAAAAGATGCCGAGGTTTTGTGTTTTGGATGAAAATATAAGTTTTGTGTATATTAGAAATTTTGTATATTAAACAACAAAAAAATTATAGAAGGGATAATTTAGACTCTAGGGTTTAGACAACAAAAAAATGTCTGTGAGTTTGGTAGCACTTGATATTTTAACTATATTGAATTAAATAAAGTTACCACTCAATTTGGAGAAATAGAAAAAAATTTTTTTGATTTAAATGTTTTGATTTTTTTTGTGTTATTCGCCACACACTACTACTCCAATGAAAAGATAACAAAAATCCATATCTAAGAAATTAGAAATGTTTTGGAATACTGTGATTGTGCGAAATATAAGTCCCATAATCGTATTTTTGTATTTGCCTTGAAACAAGAGACGCTGAAGGCGTGATCACACAGATATGGAAGTTTTTATTTTTTTATGTTTTTAAATTTTAATATTATGGTGATGTTTTGCTCAGATAAAAGAATCAAGGGGGGTTGTGACATGGCAGTGCATCCCCTCCCCCTCGCCCCCCATCGAAACTGGGTGGTGTATAAGGCAAGCAAATTCAGTTTAGTGTATTTTAAATTTCTTGTACTGATGTAGGTAGCAGAATTCACACCCGAATGAGCCAGCGAGGGGTGATGAAAAGGTGGCGTGTACAACCAACTGGTGGATCTTTACGGACCACCAGACCTAGCGTGAAAGTTCTATCCGTATGACATCCCGTGCGTGGTGCTCCATTTAACGTTAAATAATCGATTAAAAAAATTTTTATGCAACTTCGTCTTGTAACGGTAAATACTTTAGATCTTTCGGTTCTCCTCTCCTTTATCCGACTTATTGAGACATTCATCAACTCGCGGGCTAATGTGTTGTTTTGATTTTCTAGATTACTTAGTACAAACTGAAGAGCTGCAAGAGCATAGGCCAATATTTCATGATATATTGAAAAAAAAATTGAGGGTGCTATAACAACGATTGAATAGAGTTCATCCGTCAGCTCCCCTAAGATATTACCTCGGCTAGTGATATCTCTCTGCTATTTCCAGTCGTAAATGAAATGTTTTGCTTGATTAATCCTGACAAATATGACGATCCCGTAATCCCAGAATTTTCTTTCATTAATCTCGGTATTAATTAATTTTCGGGATCATTAAAATGTGTCGGGATCCCGGGATTCAAGTTCTCGGGATACTACTCTTACTATCACATGCTCAATTCGCAAAACCAGACAGTAGTTTCGTTTTCTATATATGCTTGTAGGGATGATGCAACCATTGTTTGCGTTCGATCGAAATGCTAGAAATCACTAACAGTTAATATAATACATTCCTTGATGAAACTTTTGTCAACATTTGTCAAATGTACAGTAATTCTTTGAAAACTAATGAGAGATCACGAATATCCCTAAAATGATATGATCGTAGTACTTGACATCGCGTTAGTGTCGATAAATGTACATAATAATTACCGTGGTTTCGATAAAATAATAATTAGTTTTAATTTTTATTGCATCGCGATAACAATTATGAATTAAATTTCGTTAATCACAAAATTGTTTTCGTAAAGGACGACATTTTCTCCGCAAAGGAGGACGGCGGACGTGAATGCTCCAACGAAGAACGGATCTCCCGAAAGGAGGACTCGTGGCAACCCTAGTTGAATGTACTTACAGTTCTGAACCTGAAAAATTATTATGTTTTTATTAAAAAACATATATTATTTATTAAATATTTAGTCTTAGTAATCTGAGTCATAAAATTATTTTTATTTTTTTTTTAATCAGCTTAAATTGTAGACCACGTATTGAAATTTTATTATCTCTGACAATATATATTATCTCTGACAGCCAAGCAGCACTCTTGGCACTAAAATCTACGCGCTTTGATTCAAAACTGGTATGGGAATGCTACCAAAATCTATTAAAAATCTCGTGCAATAACACAGTAACACTTGTGTGGGCACCTAGCCACACAGGAATACAAGGAAATGCTATCGCTGACGCTTTAGCAAAGCAAGGTGCCAATAAAAAATTTCTTGGACCGGAACCATGCTTTGGAATGGCCAAGAGTTCGCTCAAAAGCACAATCCAAACAATGGAACAGGAACAAAATGCTAAATTATGGAAAAGCAGAGAGGGACTAGTACACTCCAAAAAGTTTC
The DNA here is from genome assembly GCA_963693315.1 of Diogma glabrata. NCBI lineage: Eukaryota > Metazoa > Arthropoda > Insecta > Diptera > Cylindrotomidae > Diogma > Diogma glabrata. The sequence goes on along the minus strand of OY856187.1, from coordinate 377,706,010 downwards.
TAGGTAACCTCCCTGTTTCACCCTTAAAAACAATCGACTTAAACAGAGAGTCTCTAAGAATTTTAACGTGGTGCGTTACTGGACATGGTCCTTTAAACCACCATCTTAACAAAATAGGCCTTGTTGTTTCCAACAGATGCAGATTCTGCTACTCGGACGCGGAAACGATGGAACACGTCATCTGCAGCTGTCCTGAACTCTCTGGGCACAGATACAACCAACTTGGTCATAGAAGACTAACACTTCCATTACCACAAAACGTCACTCCAATTGAGCTAATTAATTTTATTAAAAGTCTCAACTTGGATGACAGAATACAACCAGTAACGGCACAGACGACGACTGACTAATAACAAAATCAGGGTAAGCACAATAGACCTTCAGGTCGCAGTGCTACTTGAACTGTAAGTCTCAAGGCCCTCCAATAAAAAAAAAAAAAAAAAAAAAAAAAAATTGAAATTTTACAAAAATGTTGCCAATATTTCAGCCTTGCGGACCATCGTGGAGGTTTATTAATTAAAATATTTTATAATCAAAATTTAACAATTAACAAATAGTTAAAATTAAAAATTCATAATGTTACAAGTTTTTTCAAAAATTATAAAAACAAAACAAACAACAAATAAAAAACAAAATGTTTTACAGGAAATATTATCTGCACATATAAAACCATTCATTCCATAGACAAAGGAAAAGGTTCGTTTCATGGGGATGAGAGTGAGGGCGGGTCAATAAAACTTTCTTTAGAAAAATGAGTGGGGTAAAAAAAGTGCAATTTTAATGTATGTCCCCTCTACCTACATTGGTTCCTTTGCTTAATTAACCGAAAAATTTGAAAAAATCACAGATATAGAAAGTTTGATAAATTTTACTAAAAATATAAAGAAGTGTCAAATATTTGTAATTCTGAGGTGAAAAAGGCTTTAATCCTTATGAGTGGGGGCTTTTAGAAGACATTTAATTTAGGTAACAATGTAATTTTTTTATATAATCTCGGAATGCATCGTATTTCAATTTTTGTCGAAAAAGTATTTTAACTGTCCACCTTCCTCGTCTTAGTTCCGAAATTGATAGTTTGGTTGAAAATTTTTTGTATCATTTCGATCAATGCTATTTTCATATATGCAAAAAAATTTATGTATTTTTTCTTCTCTTACGTTGTTGCATTGATTTGATGTTTCAGAGAGTTTGGAGACAAAACAATTCAGCTACCAAGCGACAATTGATTGTTAAACTTTAATGAATTCATTTAATTGGTTTGGAATTTATTTCATCTTTTATATTTTTATCACAGAGTTTCACATTTTCAACTACATCTAAAAGTTTCCGTGGAATTTTGCACTTAAACCCTGCATGAAAAGCTAATATCACATGTGAGTGTTTGGAAAAATTGAAAAATCTTTCAATATTTTTTCAATGCTGTTATGAGATCTTGTGCGATTAAAGATCTTGTGCTATTATGATTTTTGTTTTTCTCCTCGATAGCATCGTAACACATAACATTTATCTTCACAACACAACTAATTTTAGCTTATTTCAGATAGAATATTGGCTTATAATAACAGATAGTGGAAATTTGCTAAAGTCGTATTTCAACATTTTTTTAACATAAATACTTATAATGCAATAAAAAATTTTTTATTCATGTCACTACCAATTAAAATTTATTATTATTTGAAAAACTATTTTTTAATAAAAAATCACGATAAACATTTACGTTAGGTTTACTGACATTTGTCGTTAAAAAATATCCGAAAAACGATTCAAAATCACTGAAAATTTTTCGATAAATACTAAAAGATTCCACCCACCTTCATTTTTTAAATAAAATGTAAATCGGATCAAAAGCTCTGATCCCGAACAAAAACAAAACAAACTTTAAATTATATTTTTTTTAAATATATTTTCACAAAAAAATTTATCTTATTAAATTATAATATAATAAAAAAAATGTTTGTGTATTTTATTTATTTTTTTAACTGTTCACTTTTTCCCGTTTAAAAAAAAATAAAACTAAACGACAAAGACAACCAACAAAGACTGATTTAAATTAATGGCATTAAAGAAATTAAGTAAACCTCGAACTTGACTTTCTACCATTTCTTCCGTTTTTGTTTTTTTTATATGTTTTTCTTCTATTTTTGCTTTACTATTATTATTTATTTTATTACTATTATTATATTAAGCTATTTTTTCATACTTCAGTTGTAAGTAATGTTTTGATAAGTGAACCTTAACGCGAAGAAAGTAATGACAATATTATTAGGTAAAACTGTTAAAAAAAATCGGGATATATTTTGTCTGACTAGAACTATAGAGAACTGAACTTGTCTCACTAGAACTGAATGTATTAATTTGAATTGAATGAAAAAAATATGAAAGGGCTGAAATCACAAGGCTCAGATATCAAAACTTCGGTCTGGGTTAAGGATTTTTATAGTTTTCGGAAAAAGGCTTTTATGAGGACATTGTTTTTAGTTTTGGGCAGCGATGTATATTAAACAAAAAATTCTTTGAAAAAGTACAAGTATTTTATCTCTGTTTAGAAGTTTATTACAAAACTAACACGAAACATCAAAATACTGCCGGAAAATTATAACAGATTATAAATTAACATAATTTAGTGAAAAGATGATACACGCAGCAAACTACTCAAAAACCTCTCCATTTAACGTTCAGCAATTTCAACTTTTCAAAAAGAAAAAAGTCAGACAAGTGCGAATAAAATTCGCTCGTCAAGGGTTCCGTGAATGTAAAAGAACACAACATCAAAAATTATTGACAAAAAGTTGTGTTGTAATGTCCTTATATTTTCAGACCATAGACACAATAAAATAAATGTTAAATTGTAAATGTCAATAGTAAATTACAATCAAATCTACATTGATCAAAAATGGCAAAAAAAATGTTAATTCAGGTTAAATATTATCCATAGATGTTTTTGGTAACTCAAAAAAGATTCAATTACACCAGCTTGTAAATGGATTAAATTTGATTATTTTTTCGGTCAATCGAGTGTTGAAATTTAGGGGAGTGGAAAGGCTACATAATAAAAAATATTTTTTTTCAATAACACAAAAACTCTGCATTGCGAAATTCTAAAAAAAATTGTAACATTTCTTAAATTAAGTGCTCTTTCATACGACACCCCATTCATTTGGGTCAAAAATGGTTCTTTTCCCTCCCCACACCCATCCCATAAACACACAGAAATATAATTATTTGAGTCTTCGATATGATTTTCATTCAAAATTTACCAATATTCCTGTCTCTGTGAATATTTTTAAATTTTTCAGTCAGTCATCGTCGAAGGGTAGGCGGCGGCACGATCTGAATTTCGCCCTTTCTTATCCATAACTCAAAAACTGCTGTAGTTTTCATACAAAACTTACCAAATTTCCTAACTGTGAAATTTTACAAATTTTTCTGTCATTTAGTGTCGAAACGTATGGAGGGGGGGGGGGGCGGTCTGAATTTTGCACTTTTTCGGCAGCAACTCAAAAACTGACCACCGCAAAATTCTAAAAAAATTGCAACGAATTTTAAATTAGATGTTCTTTCAAATGACACCCCACTCGCTTGGGTAAAAAAAGTTTTTTTTTACCCCCTCTACCCCGGTCCTCTAAACACACAGAAATATAATTATTGGAGACTTTGCTATAGTTTTTGTACAAAATTTACTAAGTTACCTAACTCTGTGAATTTTTACAAATTTTTCTGTCAACCAGTGTCGAAACGTATGGGGGGGAACGGTGTGAATTTTGCATTTTTTCACAATAACTCAAAAACTGGGCACCAAAAAATTCTAAAAAAAAATGCAACGAATTCTAATTTAGATGTTCTTTCAAATGATACGCCACTCGCTTGGGTCAAAAAAAAATTTTTTTTACCCCCTCTACCCCGGTCCTTTAAACACACAGAAATATAATTATTGGAGACTTCGCTATAGTTTTCGTACAAAATTTAGCAAATTTCCCAACTCTGTGAATTTTTACAAATTTTTCTGTCAATCAGTGTCGAAACGTATGGGGGGGAACGGTGTGAATTTTGCATTTTTTCACAATAACTCAAAAACTGGGCACCAAAAAATTCTAAAAAAAAATGCAACGAATTCTAATTTAGATGTTCTTTCAAATGATACGCCACTCGCTTGGGTCAAAAAAAAATTTTTTTTACCCCCTCTACCCCGGTCCTTTAAACACACAGAAATATAATTATTGGAAACTTCGCTATAGTTTTCGTACAAAATTTAGCGAATTTCCTAACTCTGTGAATTTTTACAAATTTTTCTGTCAATCAGTGTCGAAACGTATGGGGGGCTGGGGATGGTCTGGACTTTGCACTTTTTCGACAATAACTCAAAAACTGGCCACCGCGAAATTCTAAAAAAAATTGCAACGAATTCTAAATTAGGTGCTCTATCAAATGACAAAGTTTTTTTTACCCCCTCTACCCCGGTCCTCTAAACACACAGAAATATAATTATTGGAGACTTCGCTATGGTTTTCGTACAAAATTTAGCAAATTTCCTAACTCTGTGAATTTTTACAAATTTTTCTGTCAATCAGTGTCGAAACGTAGGGGGGGGGGGGGGGTGGGGGGATCGGTCTAAATTCGCACTTTTTTTACTATAACTCAAAACCTGGGCATCGCAAAATTCTAAAAAAAATTGCTTTGTTTTTTAAATTAAGTGCTCTTTCAAATGACACCCCACTTGACCACATTTTAAATAGTGTTTTTACCCCTCCTCATTTCCACCCCCTTAATAAATCTAAGTATGGAAATATGACACTTTTTGATATTGTTTATTAAAAACGTACTAATTTTTCTATCATTCCAAGTACATTTGAAAATTTTCGATCAGATAGGTTCGGAGCTAATCGAGGTAAGAAAACGCGAAAAAAAACGTCATTATTCAAAATTATACAAAAAATGGTGAGGTGTAAAATTCCAAAATAAATATTTATGGGATACTGAAATGAAGCCCTTTCATATGATACCCTACTTGAATCTATAAAAAAATGTATTTTCTCAAAAGTCTCACATCGCAGCCCTGTAAACCAAACGAAAACCACTTTAGTTTTATGCCAAACGCATGCCAAATTTCAAGTCCATAACATTTATAGTTACGAGATAATCGATATAATGTGAAAAACACGTTTTACTCTCACCAATAGTGTTCCGTATAAAAAACGGAACCCTAAAAACCCATTATCTACCATTTTCATGTTCAATTACATTTAACAAATAATTAGTTTATTTTTTTTTTCAAAAAAAGCCCGATTGAATTGATTTCAACAAATTATAACAAAATCAAAAATTCAAACATTTTCCAAGATTCCAAAAATTTATAATAAAATCGAAAGTGCCAACTTTTTTCAAAATTCCAAAAATATTCCAAAGAATAATATACAAAATCAAAAATTCAAACTTTTTTCAAAATTCCAAAAATATTGCAAAAATTATAACAAAATCTCAAAATTCAAACTTTTTTCAAATTCTAAATATATTCCAAAAATTAATCCAAAATCAAAGATTGAAATTTTAAAATTCCAAAAATATTGCAAAATTAAAAGATAATCGAAAATTCAAACTTATTTTCCAACTGTTCCTGTTATTCAGAAGACGTGGAATCACACAAAAAATTACTTAAGAAAATTCTCTCTAATAATTACAAATTTTGTAAAAAAAACGACATTTAATCTGCAATAACTTGTTATTTTCTAGCTGTTCCTATAAGATGGGAGGAGTTGAAATATGAAAAATTGAATAGAACCATATTCCACGTCCAATTTCATGTTCAATTACATTTCATGTCATACAAATAATTAATTTTATTTTTTCAAAAAAATTGGCTAAAAACATAAATGAAACTCTTTTCAAACTTTTGACACACTTAACGGTATTTTTTGACACATTTCAAATACAATAATCATTAATCAAGCTCCTCACATTCTTCCGATTTTATTGAATACATTTTTTTAATTTTTTCACTAATTTTCGAGCCACCCTCGAAATTTCTTAAGAAATTTGGAAACAAGGAAAGTTTAAAGTTAAATTGTGCTCGAACGGGTTAACCGATTTTAATGACTTTTTTTTTTGTTTGAAAAGTATTAAATAAAACTAAATATTACAATGTTAAAGAAATTCATATTAGTATATGAATTTTTTTGTTTACGTTTTTCAAACATGGCTATTTTGCCAAGTACCTTTTTTAGTCATTCATTACTCATTTTTACAAAGTTCCACAAATTGCAACCTAATAATATATTCAAATGCCTTTTTCTCAAAAACGTAATTTTAGTATATTTTGGATAAATAATTATCTTCAATATATAAAAAAAAATAAAAGAAAAAATTAAAATTAAAACAAATAATATTAAAAAATAAATTTCTTTATCAACGTAATATTTTTATAAAGTCTTACTTAGCCCATTTCCAAAAAAAACCATTAAAATCGGTTAACATATTCGAGCACAATTTAACTTCAAACTTGCCTTGTCTATAAATTTCTTAACAAATTTCGAGCCACCCTGTGCCAAAACTATGTAGTGAAAAAATAAAACACGATTTTTTTTATTAAACTAACGATTACCGAAGTTTCATGAAAATCGAAAGTCTTATTATTGCGAACCTCATAATTGGATTCAGGAACAACGAAAGTATTCCCTAGGGATTATATGTGAAATTTGTTGTAGTGAAAACACTAGATCACATCAGATCAGTGCTTCCACCTTATGAAGTAAAATCATTATTAAGTGTCTTTATCTTCTTGTGTCAAGGCATTTTGGTCTATAACACATGTTTTATATATTTTTGCTTCTTGAAAAAAAAAGAAGTAAGTTTTTTTGTCAATAAGAAAATCTATCTGGTTATGAGTCCAGACCATGTGATGGATTTAATTTGTAAATTATATAAAGTGGAATATTGTAATTAGAAATGGCACATAAATATGGTTTTTGTGCAAGCAACCTCCAAAGTACATACTGTTCATGGTTTATCAAAATGTCCCGTACTTCCAGTAACTGTTGCAATTTATTTCAAATAAAAGCAGGCAGTGCAAAAATGGAGTCATAATAAGCAGGGTAAGCTAAGTGCTCGTTTTGAACGTAGTATACAGCGTTTAAACATGCTGATCGAATCTTTTTTTCAGACTAAACTAAGAAAGCTAAGAAAAAGATGATATTACAATCCATGTAGCTAAAGTAGCTAAATTGGAGAAGTTATTCTTCGATTTATGTAAATAATGAGTTAGAAGAAAAATGATCAATTGTCTGAATGGCAAAATATTATAAACACTAGAAAGACAATATGATAACTTCAAGGACTTGTGGGCTTTAATTCCTACAGATCAGGAATTAAATCTACTTATTGAAAAACTTTTTTCTATTGAAGCACGTGAATTAAGGGTTAATAAAACTGGAGTAAATGAAGTAGCTTTTGTAGCAAAAGCCGCCACATTCAAGAATAAATCAGGAAAAGCAAAAGACAAAAACAAAAATTTAAAAAAAATTGCCTGTAACAAATGTGGAAAAATCGGTCACTGGGCAGCAAAACGTTTCTTGAATACTTAAAGAATTGCTGCAAAGTGCAAATAGCAATGAACAACATAAAAGCAAAAATACTATTGAAGTGAATGAATGTGAAAATTTTGTTCTGTTTTTTCTTCATAAATGAATGGCTTCATGAATGGTGTTAATGGTGAAATGAATGTTGTGAATGAAGAATGAATGAATTTCAATGAATCAATGAATTGCACGTGGTATTTATCATTTTAAAATTCATAATATTTTTTATCATCGTACTATTGCTTTAATTCCTTCTTATGGTCGACCTCCAATGTATGCACAATTATATTTTTATGATGTTGATGCTGCTGCTAATATGAGAATGAATAGAAATGCCAATGTGCGTGAAGTTTTTTTATGCGTGAGATAGGTTTTGAGTTAGATCGTGTGAATCCTTTTGTTCGTTCTTTTAAATCAATGCATGAATTTTGTGAAAAACCTGAGAATATTACTGCTGAAGTGTATGTTAAATTTGTCAGTTGATGGAAATGAAATGATTTGTACTGAAATCTCTGATCCCATTCGTTTTCCTAAATTACATGAATATGTGAAACGTCATATGATGCATGGACCATGTGGTGCTCTAAATCCCAATTCTGTTTGTATAAGAGATGGTAAATGTAGTAAAAATTTTCCAAAACCTTTTTCTGAAAATACTAAAGAATCTGTGAATAGTTATCCTTTGTATCGTCGACGTGATAATGGTATGAGTGTTGATGTACGTGGTGCATCTCTTGATAATAGATACTAGGAGGGCCCAATTAGCGATTAAATAAGTTTTCAAGTAAGCTTATTTGATCTCTAACTTATTTGATCGCTAATTTTTCATATATCCGAACTGATCAGCTAGAGTTCTGATTATTTTTCATTCATATATTTAAAAAGAAAAATTAAAAATTATATGCTATCATTTCTCATTACCACTTTTTGAAATCATTGCTTCTACGTCAACAAAATGTCTACGCAAAAACTTTATTTATAAGCGTTGCGAAACACGCCGGGCCTTCCTAGTTTTTATAATTCGGTTTAATAATAGTTCTGGGACTATTGTCTAATATTCAGTATTCAGTACTAAGATTATAATTACTAAGTTAACATTGAATAACTGTTAATTTTAAACTAATAAAGCTTATAAAAGTTCAACAGATATATGACCAAGGCGTCGCGCCCGTGAAAACCATGTGACACCCGTGACCACCATGACTCCCATGATCACCATGACACCCGTGACCACCATGACCACCACGACAGCCGTGACCACCATGACATCCGTGACTATCATGACAGTGACCCCATGACCATGACCACCATGCACTCGTGAACCCTATGACAGCTATGACCACCGTGACACCCGTGACCACCATGACGCCCGTGCCCACCAAGACCCACATAAGCACCGTGACCACCATGAGCCATGTGGCTACCATGATACCCGTGATACCCATGACAACCTTGACACCTATGAGTTGGTACTGATTGCTTTGTACATGTTCCGAAGCAATTTAGATCAATCAGTTCAGATAATAAGTCAGTTTTTGAACACATCGTTGGTTATGTTAATGAGAAAGATGAATACAGAGTATATGGATTCCATTAAAAAGAAAGATAATTTGTAGTATTGATGTGTTAAGTCTGAAATTGTCAAACATGACAAAGTGCTCGTGACAGGAAACAACCCAACTATATGAAATCTAGTGATTTCGTGATGCTATCAGATTTTTTAAAAGACGATGCGACGATGATAATCAAAAGTCGTATATTGAAGCTATGCAATCTTGTAAAAGAGAAAATTGAATAAGAGCAATGCACAATGAATTAGAGTCTCTAAAAGAAAATGAAACTTGGGAGCGTCACAACGACCTTCAAATTTGAATGTTATCAAAAATCATTAGATTTTACAGTAAAACCTCTAATTAATAGAGAAAGTCGATACAAAGCCAGATTATTAGCAAAGGCTATGTGCAAAAATGTGGCATCGATTACGAAGAAACTTCTGGTCCGGTCGGTAGTTATGATTCCAAACGAACACTCTTAGTTGTTGCTGCTATCAATCAATATTAAACAAGGATGGATCAATCAGTATTAATCAAAAAGAATATACTAACAAAATATTAGAACGTTTCAAAATATATGATACTAATGCAGTTTCAACTCCCATTGGTAAAGAATAAGTGGAAGATAGTCCAAATGTAAAATGAAAAGTTTTCTACTGTGAAATAGTCGGAAGTCTTATGTATCTTACTGCTGCTACTCGTCCTGACATCGTTTTGAGTGTTAATACGCTGACACGTGCTATGAAGAATCCAACTGAGAAAGATTTATAGTAATGTGAAGCGTATTTTTAAATATTTGGGAACTACTCTGTATATTGTATAATGAATACAAATGGCGGAGAATCACCGAAAGTTTACAGTGATGCCGACTTTGGTGGTGATACCACAGCACGTAGATCTACAACTAGAACATTTGTGGTATTAGCTGAAGCACCAATTACTTGAACACAGCAACTTCAAAGAACAGTTTTGCTCTCAACAATATTGAGCCTGAGAAAATAGCAGCAAGCTTTGGTACTAAATATTTAAAGGATTTAACTAGAGCACACGAAGCATATTGATGCTAAAACCTTGAGTGATATTAACACAAATGTTTGACTTCAAGGAGCAATTTGGTATCAAAATTTTGTTTTGAATTTTCATTCGTAACTGTCTAGACGGTTTTATTGGAGCTTATAAAATTGAAATTGACTTAGAAGGATGAAATTTTCTTTTCTTATATAAAAAAATAAAATTAAATATAGAGCCTGGGTTGAAACACCGTAACAGATTAACCAAATTATCCAATACCACTCAGTGTTATTATTATTTTTACGTTTGTGATGAAGATGTGAACTCATATAGGAAGAAGATAATATCTTTAGTATTTAATACTAAAATAGCAGTTTTTGTTTTTCCTTATTTCATTTCACAGGAATAAAATTATGTAAAATAAATACAACATAATTTTTAGCACTGCCTATCAAAAAATTAATTAATTTTCTTGTTAATATCGAAATGATATTAATTAGAGAAAAACGGGAAAAAAAGTAAGCAATAACTTTAAAAAACTACATTATCGATCAATTTAAAGTTCGTAAAACGGAATTTTTATGATTTTTATGAATTAAAAAACTATAATTTTAATTTAAAGTAAAAAAATTATAAAACAAACAATAAAAAATGTACCCGCCAGGATTTGAACTCTCAACCTATAGCACCTCAGTCCATCGCTCGGTCCATAATGCACCCTAAACGTTACGACCGTACAGAGGGACAGCTAAAGCCTATTATATTATAGATATAGATAGATTGGCGTATGCGGACGATATCGTAAAACTTACCGAAAACGTAGAAGTATTACATAACATCATTAATAAGTTTGAGGAATTTTGTGAAAAATGACGATATTGAACTTGAACACTCATTTACCAGATAGAATTGAGATTGAGGCTTAACCTGGTTTGCATTTTGCAACAACTCTACAAAAAAGGAATTATGATTATCAAATAAACTTTCAAAAAAATTATATTTTGAGTTTAACTAGCGAAATTAAAATTGTTTTCTAAAATTGATAGTTTATTGTTTTCAGAGTTTCATGAATTTCTTTATTCCTGTTTTTGTGCTCTGATCTTCTTAACATGACTCTCAAGCTTGGAAAAAACGAATTTAACAACTAAACGCATTAATGTGAAATCTAGTCAAAATTTCTGTTTCAAATACATATACATATGTACATTTTTTCAGTGTCAAAAATAACAACAAAAAATGTACAAATGTAACCACCGTGAATTGAATTCGTAATTATTTGAACATAAAGATTTACGTCCGCGATATAATCGGTAACAAAACTATAAGTATTTCAAGTTACCAGTTAATTTGTTTTATTTTGAATTATTTTTATTTAACTTAAATACTTTACTTGAAATAATATTCTATAGAATAATTTTGTATAATAACATTTTTTGGTTACTTTCATGATCATTGAAAACCAACAAATAATTAATTTCAAACCGAAACGACGAACAAAAAGGTAGTTACAGTTTTCTTAAGATTAGTTTGGTTTTGATTGGTCTAATGTTTTTTTTTGAAAGATGAAGGAAAGTGAATTGATTTTACTTCGGTCTGAAAGACCTAAGTATTATATTCATGAGCCAAAAGTGAAATTCTTACCCCCACTTTTTTTGGCATTTCTCGACGTTTTAGGACCTACCTCAAAAGAAAGATTTTTATTTATTTTTTTACCCAATTTTTTGAAATTTAATAAAATTAATTATTTGTTTGAAATTAATTTTTATTATTATTATTGAGAATTATGGCAGAATTATAAGATAACAAATAAGAGAATTATAAATTTGTCAAAAAAATGTTGTCAAGTGTGTCAAAAGAAAGATTTATTATTTTACCCAATTTTTTGGAAAAAAATTAAATTAATTCGTTTGAAATGAAATTTTATTATGATTATTGGGAATTATGGCATATCAGTTTGTCAAAAAAATGTTGTCAAGTGTATCAAAAGAAAAATTTTTATTACCCAAGTTTTTGGAAAAAAATAAAATTAATAGTTTGTATGACATGAAATTTTATTATTATTATAGAGAATTATGGCATTATAAGTTTGTCAAAAAAATAATATCAAGTGTGTCAAAAAATGATTTCATTTATTTTTTTAGCCAATTTTTTGGAAAAAAAAATGTATCTGTTTTTATGACGTAAATGTAATTGAAAATGAAATTGGACATGGAAATTTTTGAATTTGTTATAGTTTTTGAAATATTTTTGGAATTTTGAAAAAAGTTTGTATTTTTGATTTTGTAATAATTTTTGCAATATTTTTAGAATTTCGGAAAAAGTTTTAATTTTTGATTTTGTAAGAATTTTTGGAATATTTTTAGAATTTTGAAAAATTTTTAATTTTTGATTTTATTATAATTTTTGGAATTTTGAAAAAAGTTTCAATTTTTGATTTTGTAATGATTTTCGCAATATTTTTAGAATTTTGAAAAAGTTTGAATTTTTAAGAATTTTTGGAATATTATTGGAATTTAGAAAAAGTTTGATTTTATTCTAATTTTTGGAATATTTTTGGAATTTTGAAAGAAATATGAATTTGTGATTTTGGAATATTTTCTCGAAACGCTAAATGGAGAGGTTTTTGAGTAGTTTGTTGAGTGTATCATCTTTTCACTAAATTATGTTAATTTATGATCGTATTGATGTTTCGTGTTACTTTTGTAATAAATTTCTAAACAGAGATAAAAAATACATGTACTTTAACAAAGAGTTATGATTGAAATACATCGCTGCCCAAAACTAAAAACCATGTCCTCATAAAAGTTTTTTGCCGAAAACTATATCGAAATCCTTAACCCAGACCGAAGTCTTGATATCTCAGAGCTGTGAGATTTCAGCCCCTCCATATTTTTAATATTTGCTTATAGATAGTAAAGTTTGGTTGTAATTAACGTGAAATATGATCTAGAAAAACATAAAACTTACATTAAACTTCAGCTTTTGATTTTGTTTTTCTTGTGCAATAAATAATGGCTCTTTAATCCTTATTTTGGTTTTAACTAAATAAAATTATTTCCATACTACGAATTAACATAAAGTGTTGTCTAGAACTTTAGTGGAAAAATGTCCACATATGCATAAGCATTTTTTCTATGATAGGAGATGAAAAATCTATTTTCAAGCAGACTTAATCCCCTGTAAAAATGGTTTTTTTCCTCTAGTGGAAAAATTATTTTTACTAAATAACAAATTGTAGTTGCTATGGTATTTTCATATAACTCTACAAAGTTTTTAAAACAAAGCAACCATGAAAAAATAGAGTATGAATTTTGAATGTTATGTTGTCGTTTTCTAATTTAATAATTTCTAATAAATATCGTTCATATATTTACTATCATAGAAAAAATTGTATTTCCTACGCGAGATAAAAATATTATACGCTCGTGAAATTACCTCACTCGACGCTAACGCCGTCTCTTGAACAAATTTTCACTCACGAAAAAGCAGCGTTTTCATCTCTTGTAGCAAAATGTACTATTTTGTCGTTTTGTTGTTTTTAGTTATTTATTGTAGGATGTTATATTATTACGGTTTTTATGATAAAATAATATATATCAAAGCAACGTAATGGATTTATTACGCACTAGTGCGTAATGAAATATTACCCAACACCAACTATATTTATAACAATCAAACAAAGGCTCATGGCATGTTAACCCCAATCAATAATACTTAAAATTAATTAAGAAACGCAATTTTTTTTTAAAAATAAAGTTCCGGTTAGCATACAAATCCACATAGCAGGCTTCCTTCATTTTTAATCTTAACACAGCATATGATAATATTGTTGATATGAATGATATACCACAAGTCAGCCAAAATTATAGGCTCTGATTTGTCGGATTAGAAACAAGTCCGATTATAAACGATTCTGACTATATGTCGGAGTCTGAAATCGATCTTGAGGACTTATGCAATTAAGAATTCGACTGAAATCCGATGTGAATCTGTCATGTCGATAGTAACTATAACGTCAGATATGCATGATTACCATTTTTACGTCTGCAAGGCTACAGATTTGTACGATACAATTAACTACCTTCTTTCTATAGAGAAAGCCACCAAAGATTGTTTTATTTCTAAAACAGTCCTTCGTCAAAGTTGATATGCCAAAAGAGACTGTTTTAAAGGTTAAACCTATGAAAATGTAACACAACATTTTTTGCTCTTGAAGTTTCTATTTATACGGAATGAAAGGCCTACTTAAAGAATACCAGGAGTGTCCAATCCGAAATATCGCTGGTCTCTTCATAAAGAGCTACATCAAGAGGCGCAGGTACTTCAGGGAAAGCAAACCTTATTTAGAAAGCTGCTACCAAAAACGTTTAATATCGCTATATTGAGCAATTCCACGTCACCGCAACATTGATATTCCTGACCCTCTCTGATTTCCAATGACAAAATAAAAATACCATTTCTTTCGAAAAATGAAATTTCAGTCAGAGGATGACACACGGTGACGGCAAAGTTTTACGGGTTGACGAAACATGAGCATCTTTGGCGATCGATTGCAAACGATTAACTTAACCGATTATGACCTAAATCATAGCTCATTGGAAAGGTAATATGATAGTACTTATAAAAAAATGGGGGTACCCACATTTCTACTACATTTTTGGTGACGCAGAATTGATCTATTGTATGTCTACAGGATGTCTATAACGGAATTATTCTTTTCATTGCTTTGGCTGACAGTTGCCGATAGTATTCTAATAAGGGTCCTGGGTAAACTGCCATTTTAAGCTCTTTTGTGCTTAACGACAGTTACAAACAAACAACTCAAGAGATAAGAAATTCAGTTGTCAAAATTTTTATTACCAATATACAGAGATTTGTGTACAACAGTGCCACAGGTGCTTTAAGAACCGAATAAACATCGAATAGCAATCGATATACGTTTTTCATTTATACCCTACACGTAAGATCTGTAACCGGAATAAACCCAGAAATCTAACCAAGCACTTCAGCATCTTCACGGAATTGCAAGGGAAACGAATATCTATATCAATAGCACCCAACATAGCGACAAGCGTCAGCATTGAGAACACAAATGACCATTATACTCAATTAGTGCATTTGGCACACTGACGAGTCGGAATCACTTATAGGACTGTTGCAAAAATATTCGGTCCTAAAATATAAAACAACGTAGAGTTTGGCACCTCTGTAACACAATTCCGTGCCAAAATTTCTCAACTGTGTAGCGGGCTCTATAGCAAAAATACAAAACAAACTTCATTGAACTAGAGCCGTACTTTGGATTGACCAAAATCGAGAACAAATGCAAACAGTAAATTGGGGAGAAACCGTATGGAAGTTGGACTGGAAGTTGGATTTATGAGGTAAGAAACGAAGAAGTGATGTGTTGCACTGCATACAAGTGTGGAAAGGGCCAATGACAAAAACTATATTATGTCTTTTTCATGGCAACCTCGAATCAGAATTGTGGAAGGGCCATTAAACTCAAATTTAGAAATCGCGTATGCTGTTTAGGTTGTCATCGTCGAACGAAGTCAAGGTGTAATGTATGAAACCGATGTATGAATTCGATTTTTCATAAGTTATGAAAAATAGCTACTTAAATTTCAGTTTCAAAACAACATACTGTTGCACATATTTATTGAATCTTTTGCTATTAAAAAGAAAACGTATTTTTTAAATTCTTTGTTGGTAACGACGGTACTAAACATATTTTAAAAATATTTTAATTTGAATTACCCAAAAAAATAATCACTAAACGAACCGGAAATAAATAAAACAAAAATACGAACAGTATTATTTTCGCATAAAATAAAAATGATTGTGACAAACGTCAAAACCGACATTTTTCAAAGTTTCTACTCCCAACATCTTCCAAAAATCAGTTTGAAAAATGTGTCAACCGCTGAAGTTTTCATTCAACCTAGATACGACATTTCTTTTAACCGTGAATTTTTTTCATTTTTTTTGTTTTGTAATGTTCAAATAAAGATAAGCGGGAGGGAGACAGAGGTAAAATATACATTTATAAAAATATGCTGATGCGTTCGAATCGAAAATTACAAGCAAAATCCCGAGCAGAAATTAGACTGAATATAGTCAGGGCGTGATCAGGGCCTGGTCAGTCAGAGAGTGCAAGCCCTATTAGGGCCTGTTCCGGGCCTAAATTAGAATACCCTTTTAGGTTTAACCTTATTTGAATATATTCGACCCTGATTTGATTTTTCGTATTTGACCCCTAGCTGGGCTGATATCTGATAACGGTCTGATACAAAATGGCTTACTAGGGTTTCCCCTATTTAATTCTATCCGGCTACTATCAGAAATAATATACTATTTGCCTATTAGAGCCGCCTTATTTAACCTGATCTAAGCCATATTTCATATCATAAAATTTCATTTTGTTAAAATTCACTAGAGTAATATCCATTTGGCACTAGAGTAATATCCATTCCCGACTGAAAGACTATATTATAATAGTGATTTAAGTAGTAGTTGTTTTAATTTTTTCCATTTTAAATATTTTATTTTATTTTAATTATATTACATTTAATTTAGTATATAAATCAACCAATCAACACCTGATCCGGCTCGCCCAATCAGGACCTGATCCGGTTATCCCAATCAGAACCTGATAGGAAAAAGGCGTTACACTCGTGATCAGGACCCAATCAGGCTTCCCTACCATATATCTGATCCGCATTTGGGCAAACCTGATCATCTTACTTTAGCGGATAGAAACTACCCAAGACTATTAATTCCGGCAAATCATTTAATAAATACGCAGTTCAGATAAAGAAGTACCTATTTGAATTCTGTCTCTATACTAACTTGTTATCATCCCGAGCAGAAATTTGTTAGGGCTCAAGTAAGGCCCTGATCAGGTTTGCCCTAACCCGGATCAGGCATTGGTAGGGCTGCCTGATTGGGCCCTGAACATGAGTGTAACGCTTTTGCCCTATCAGGTCCTGATTAGGATTACCGGATCAGACCCTGATTGGGATAATCGGATCAGGCCCAGATTGGGATATCCTGACCAGACCCGGATACATATTTATATATTATATACATAAATTAATCAAATTAAAATAAAAACATTACAATGGAAAAAATTAAAACATACATACCACCTTAATGACTATTATTATAGTCGTTCAGCTGAGAAGCTACAACTAAAATATACATTAAACGATTTTAACTATATATTTCTAAAATGGATAATACTCTAGTGAATTTTAACCCATTTAAATTTCAGCTAGGGGTCAAATACGAAAAACCTGATCAGGGCCGGATATATTCAAATAAGGTTAACCCTAAAAGGGTATTCTAAATCAGGCCCGGAACAGGCCCACATCCGATTGCCCTAATAGGGATTGCCCTTGTAGGACTGACCAGGCCCTGATCACGCCCTGACTGTATTCAGGTTTTCCCTAACTAATTTCTGCTCGGGATGTTTACTAACTGACTGTCAACTAGAACGGAGAAACGACTATGTTTGAAGCATGATGCACCTGATTTTATTTGAGTAGTATTGATGATGATATTTAAAAATCAACAACAGAGCAACGGTGTTGTAGGGAATCTTAAGATTTGATGTCAAATTTTGATTACCCACAACTTTTTTTTCTTTTCAAATAGAATGTGTTGTGTAGTAAGAATTACAATATGTGTCACAACAACACATAAAATCCTTTTAAGACCAAGGTCCCACATCAACATGAGTGCTTAGGTGTTGATGGACGCAAATTTTTTTGTTTTGTGTTTATAATTTCTTTTCAAAAAATGAACAATTATATAATAAATCTCAAAATGGCAAAATATGCCATAGACCAATATTTCATGATAGGATAAAGGAAATAAAACTCAAATAAAAGGGTAAACAACAAAACTTTTAGAAAAATTTGCACGAACAATAAAGTGACACGCTGTCTCAATGATTAAAACACAGATATAAAGTTATGTGTAGGCTCGTTTCTTCGAGCAATATTTCACAGCTAAGATTGAGAGTGCTACTATTAACTTAATATAATTCATCTGCCTACAGGCAGCACTCCTCAGATACCACCCTGGCCAGTGATATCTTACTGCTACTGCCAGTGCTATGTAATATCTCATGTTTTCCCACATGGAGTGATCAGTTTTTATTGATTTGTATTTTTTTTTTTAAATTGAACCTGATTTTTTCCACAGTCGCATCCAGTGGTATTTTGAATATCCAGTGATGTTAATTAAAAATTTTTTTGGCATACAAACATATGAAAAAGAAGAACCTATTATAAAAAAATGTTAATTATATCAAATCAAATAACTTACAATAATCAAAACAAAATTCGCTCTAAAGAATTTATAAATTATTTAACATACATTTTGATCTCTTACTTGTTAACTACCAGTTTTGCTTGTTTTTGTTTGGTTTAAAACACAACATTTATATACTTAAAAATTTTCTTATATTTTATGTTACTTGAATGCATTTTTATTATATATAATTGGAACATATTTTCTATGTAGTTAATGTTATAAGTTGTTAGTTTCTATATGTTAAAAAACAAAACAAAAACTGATTACGAATGATACGGGTATCATCGGTGGATACAATAGTGTCCGTCATGTTACAATAAACATATAATAAATTTTAGAATTATTTTTAAGTGATATAGGTTCGATGTTAATAACAGCGGGTTTCATCAGTTGGCCTGTGACACAAAATTAAGAGTCAATTAATGAAAACAGAACAATATGTATTAGGAACAATTTATAGAACAATATGCATTAAGTTGAGTGTAAATAAATTCGTTACTGAAATCGAAAAGTTAACAGTAAAGTTAAAAATTGGACCAGTTCTGACCAAAATTGAACCTCGCTTTAAGTCTAACGACAACCAAATGATTCCTATTACCTTGATTTTTAGCTTTTTTTTACAACAAACAAACTATTCAAGGTTTGTTAATGGTAAACCCATATACGCCTATAACTAATAGCCTGAGCTTTCATTCCGTTCTGTTCTTCCGAAATGGTTAAAATATATATAAAATGTGTCCGGGTGAAACGAAAATAATATTTTTTTATCTATTTACTAAATAATATATTTCGATTAAATATATTGACAAAAATTTCACTATTATTCAGGTTACGATTCCAATTTTATTTAAAACAATTGTTATCAATTTAGTGTTATATTCGATGGCATAATTATACAAATTTAGAATTTTTCTGTAATAGAATTTAATTGAATTCCACTTTCATTATTATTGTTTAAAAAAAGTAAATACAACAAAAACTTTAGTCCAAAAAAAAGTAAGAATCAATCAATCGGTTAAGAATAGATATTTCACTTTTCCAATTTTAATTTTTACACGAATTAAAGATTAAATCAAATTAATTCATTTCACTTTCATATATAAACAATGAGGCAAAAATAATTAGTTTTTGAGATAACTATAGAAAAGTTATTCGAAAATTATATTTCAATGATTCATTTATGTTCGAAAATGTAAATATTTGGGTTCTCCCTACACTATACATATTAGCACAGCTGATTTTATTCACACATGAAAATAGTAAGCTAGGTAGTATTGAGGATTTGAAAAGATTTGAGCGTTGAAACGAAATAGATAGAAGCCGATTCTAGATAAGCGGGAAGAAAATTCTTCCATATAGGATGTACACGAGAGAAAAAGAGAAAGGTTTTAAAATTCGATTACCGTTCGATCGAGATGGAAACATCAAGCTTTTATTGATTGCAAAACTATATAAACTTTTGAAAGCAATCATACTGTTTCAACCTTCTCACGACTCTCAATTGCCTATCATGATCGATGCTATAGAAATTCGCTGACGGTTGGCAACTTCTCAGCTTACTTTTAGTGAAACATACTGCGAAATCCAAAACCGCTACAGCGCTTAAGAACGAAGAGTATTGGCATATTCTATACATTAAACACTATCGGATATAAGCCATAGATTCTGGAATTACCAAAGTACAGCTAAATGCTTCAGAGTTAAGGATCCTGTTATCGAAAAACAGAACTTCAGTTAAATATCAACAATTTCCTCAAATATTTCGCTCTGAATCTTGTATCTATTGCGACGTATACAAAACAAAAAATAAGTCGTAAGCAGTTTTGATCTCTAATTTTTGCACAAATATACACAACCTATGCCAACCTGGCAATACTAATTTTATTAAATTCCTAACTAACGCCGTTATTTGGCTATCAATAAATAAAGACGTATGGGAAACGAACAGAAACTGTTTAGAATGATAAAAATCAAAAACAGCCATACTAGATTTAATGTTTTCTCAAGTTCATCTGCATAGTATCGAACCTACGCACATTTCAAATGGCAGTGGTTGTTGTGTCACTATTGATAGATATACCAGATAGTAGGAAGCCATACCCATTACAAAAATTTCAACTGTAACAGTAGCTACCGTAGATGACTCTGGATGGATATCTCGGATCGTGGTTCCAACACTTAGCTACGATGACCCAGCACTGTTTCACCTCCACCTACAAGTTTTCTCGATTAAGATCTACCAAAAACTATTTCTCCTATTTAAAGTACTTCTATCGAATGTTCTTCAGAAACTACAAAATCTGTCAAATTTAATTTGTCACCGAAATTTCAAACTCCTTGTACCTCACGTCACGTCCTCCAAACACCAGACTTATCGAATCAAACTAGCTCTCTCATTTCTTATGGGTGCGGTGCAGTTCTTTGCTATTTCTACATTGCACTTTCCGATATATGTAGAAAAGAATAATTTTGGGATAGCAAAAAATTTGCAAGTATGTCAGTTTCACGGTGAACGGGGTGATGTAGCGATACGAAGTATTATATTTAATACAATATTTGTTATCGCTACTGAATTTATAAAAAACGCAACACTGTTGCACTCAAATTTTTTTTTAATTACGTTTTTTTTTCTTAACAGCTAAAAATTTCGAACAAAAATTGCTGTTCAAAACCAAAAAGATCGTATTTCTGATGTAATATGTAAAAACAGTGGTGATGAATAGAAAGAACAAGTTGTATTTAATTGTATCAATCGAGAGATGTTTTTATTACTAACTCAAAGTATAACATTTAGTATTGTCAGAATGACATTTTGTTCAAATAAAAAGAGTGCGTTTAATTGATATTATAACACCCTTCCTCAACTAAACGATTATTAGATATTAATTCAAATTAAATTTAACATATCTCTAAGTTTAACAAAAACAATAGGTTGAAGGCCTTTAGTCATGATATCAGCGATTTGTTCTTTGGTAGAAATATACTCAAGTTTGATTCGTCCTTCTGATATTTTCTCCCTGATAAAATTGTACTTCACATCTACATGTTTCATTCTGTAGTGTTCCTTTGGTTCTTTCGCAATTTGGATGCATGCCTGGTTGTCTTCAAAAATAGTGACTGGTTCAGTTGCTTCATTAAGTTCTGATAATATACCTGTTATCCAGATTGATTCACAAGCTGTGGCATTAAGAGCAATATACTCTGCTTCTGTAGATGAAAGAGATATTGTTGGTTGTTTCCTTGTCAACCATGAAACAGTCGATCTGAATATTTGAAACACATATCCAGTAATTGACTTCCGATCATTCTTATCATTCGCCCAATCTGCATCAGCGAATCCTTTAAGTGGTTCAGCATTTCTATTTTGCTTATACGTTAGTTTCAGATTAATTGTTTTCTTTATATATCTGAGAACTCTTGTCAAATGTTTCCATGTATTATCATTTGCACAGGTCTGGAACTGACTAAAATAATTTACTGACGCGCTGAGATCTGGTCTAGATGTCAACATTACATACATAAGGCATCCAATAAGTTCCTTATATGGTTTATTAGTCGTTAATTTTAAATCTTAAGAAAGATTTAGTCCATATTCGATGGGTGTATTCATAGTATCACATGTATCCATTCCGAATCGTTTTAAAATCATTTTCAAATAATTAGATTGATTAATAGTTAAAATGCCTGATTTGGTGTTCCGCTCAATTGTCATTCCTAGAAAATTTTTAACTTCAAGTAGATCTTTCATTTCAAATTTCTTTGACATTAAGCCTTTTATGGTATTTATTTCACTAAGATCATTTCCAATCAATAGTAAGTCATCAAGGTAAATTAACAAATAAGTATTGTTATTTTTGTTTGTTTTAATGTAAAGACAATAATCATATTGCGATCGCCAAAAACCAATATTTGTTATATATGTATGGAATCGCTCGTTCCACATTCTTGAAGCTTGCTTGAGTCCATATAAAGATTTTTTCAGTTTACATACTAAATTTCCTTGTTGAAAACCATCTGGTTGTCTCATAAAAATCTCTTCGTGCAAATTTCCATTCAAGAATGCTGTCTTTACGTCCATTTGATGAATGTGTAAATTGTATTGTGTTGCCAATGCTAGAAGAATACGCACTGTTAAAATTTTCGCGACTGGAGAGTAGGTTTCTTCGTAATCAAATCCATGTTGTTGAGAAAACCCCTAGCTACCAATCTCGCTTTGAATTCTTCTGCTTTTCCAGCTTCACTTTGTTTACGTTTAAAGATCCATTTACAATCTACATCTTTTCTTCCTTCAGGTAATGGTACTAAAATCCAAGTGCCATTCTTCTTTAATGAGTGCATTTCACGATTAATAGCTTCCATCCATTCCTTCGAATTAATATTTGATTCGATATCAGCAAGTGATTTCGGTAGATCTTCATCGACATACAATTCCGCATTCAGAGCTATTGCATTATATGAAGTCATATCAAAATCAGCAAAATGGTTGGGAGGGTTTCTGACTCTACTTGGTCTTCTTAATGTGTTAATTTCTTCTGATTGCTGTTGTTCAATCCCTTCCTGGCTATTAGCGCCGTCATCAATTGTTAAATTCGGATTTTGGTTATCAATTGTATTATCCAAATGCTCTTCATTATTCACAATCGAATTATTAAGCTCATTCTCCGCCACGATTGTGATTTTCGTGTCCAATTTTGAAATAAATTCGTTTTCAAATGTTTGTATATTAGCTGCCTTACTATCACAAATCTTATTGTCCTCCAAATGTTCGTTTTGACATTTAAAATCTTCTTGAAAAATAACATCTCTTGCTAGAATAATTTTACGATCATTCAAGCTCCAAAGACGATATCCATTCGGTGCATATTCGACCATTATATTTTTCATCGATTTTGCATCAAGTTTTCCTCGCTTTTTGTGTGGTATATGACTATATGCGAAACTTCCGAAAACCTTTAGTTTTGATAGATCTGGCTTCTCATCTAACCAAATTTCCGCTGGAGTTTTCATAGCATTTGCACATTGAATTGCTCTTGTTGGGCTTCTATTAAATAGGTCGCACACAATATTGCTTCATTCCATAATTCTCTTGACACGCCTGATTCCAGTATCATAGTTCAAGCCTTGTCCATCAACGTTCTGTTTAGCCTTTCTGCGGCTCCATTTTGTTGTGGATTGTATGGAATTGTATATTCTAAACTAATACCTTCATGTTTGCAAAACGTTTTAAAGCTGCTTGAGATGTATTCTCCACCGTTGTCGCATCTAAATCTTGCAATTCGCATGGCAAATCGAGACTTCGCTGCTTGCACATATTCTTGAAAACGCTCCAAGACCTCCGATTTTTGTTTAATTATATAAACAACAACAAAGTGAGTGTAATCATCGAGAAACGTAAGTATATACCATTGTCCATTCCTGACGTTGGTGTAATGGAGCCAGAAATATCGCTGTGTATCAATTCTAATTTTCGCGATGATCTTTTTCCATCAGTTGCAAGAAACGGTTGTTTTGTTTGCTTGCCAAAGATACAAGATTCACAGAAAATTGATCCATTAGTTGATAATGTTTCTAAACCATCCACTATATTTTTCGATGATAACATTTTAACATCAGCTTCATTAAGATGTCCAAGTCTTCGATGCCAAAGCTCCAAATTTTTATTTGTGTTAATTTCACTTGCTATTCCAGCAAAATTCCGTTGAATATTCGCACAAAATGGCGCCTTTTCTAACACCTTTAATTAATAAAACATCCGTTTTACTTGATTCCGATTTGAAAACTTTTCCAAATCCATTTTCAAAAATAAATTTCATGCCAGCCATTTCTACTCGACGAATTGAAAATAAATTTGCTGTCAAACCTCGAACATATAGAACATTTGTAAATAAACATTCGTTTTCTTTACCGTTCACATTCACAATAGCTCGAATTGTACCAATTTTCGTTGCTTTTAAAATAACGTTGTCTTTAGCAACAGTGATATTATACGATCGATCAAGTTTTTTTGAATCCTCGTAATATTGTTCCGAATTGACCATATGTTGTGAAGCACCAGAATCCATGTACCATTTCATGTGATCACTGACGTTCTTACTTGCAAAACAACACATTTCAAATTCTTTTCCAATGTTAACATTACAAATATCAGTAAACTTTCCAGTTTCTAATTCACAATGCATATCCATGCAATTTTTACTAACACTGTAATTATTTTCAGCCATACAGACATAGCCTTTGTTCTCCGCTTTATTTGCGTTCTCCGCCATGTTTGCTGTGACGTTTGCTGTTTTTTCCTTTTGTTCACCTTTCCATTTATAGCAGTCCGCTATTTTATGTCCAGATTTACCACAATGCCGACATTTAAATTTAAATCTATTTCCATGCATTGCAACTCCATTTTCACATTTTGAAAATGAATCTTCATATAAACAAAATTTCCTTTTGTTTTCCGCATCCAAAAGTCGACTTTTAACAAATCCGATGTCCAATTTATCTGGTTCCATTGTTTCTATGGCCGCTACTACGATGCTATATGACTCTGGTAATGTGAGCAAAAGATGACAAATGATATCTAACTTTTTCAATGACGCTCCTGTTGATTTCAACTCGCGACAAATATTGTCAAATATCAAAAAATGTTTTTCCAAACTATCATTTTCCGAACATTTTAACGTTAGTAATTTCTTCCGTAAATATAATTGTGATGAAATACTTTTCCGTTCAAATGTCGATTTTAATGCACAAATTATTTCCCTCGACGATCTCTTTTCCTTAATATACTCCAAATGGCTGTCAGCGATTCTCCGAACGATCAATGATTTGCACTTGTTATCATTTGATTTATGTGAATTTGCTAAACTTAAATTGGCAGCCATTTTGGTCGCATCTTCATTTTCAACAAGTAATGGTTTGATAATATCTTCGACGTCTTCTTCAATGTATAGCAAAAGCCCATGTTCATCCAACACAGTTTCCAGTCGAAACTTCCAATTATCAAAATTATTACCTTCAAATAATGCTACTCGAAATTTTTCTTCATCTGCCATTTTAAACTGGAGCCTATAACCTGATGTAATATGTAAAAACAGTGGTGATGAATAGAAAGAACAAGTTGTATTTAATTGTATCAATCGAGAGATGTTTTTATTACTAGCTCAAAGTATAACATTCAGTATTGTCAGAATGACATTTTGTACAAATAAAAAGAGTGCGTTTAATTGATATTATAACAATTTCAATATATTTAAAAACAAGTTTCTTCCTCCACCAAGTTTACTTTATTTGATCAGACCTTTAATGGACTAAAGCCCCGGGATCTCCGGGATTAAGAAATTACTCTTCCCAACATTGATCATCAAGTTAACATGTCTTAGACATTTAACGATTCCTTTCAATACATCGTTATGGTTTAAAAAGGTGTCAATAACGATCAGAAGATCATCTAAATATACGTAGACACAGGACATAAATGGGGAGTGATCGCTTAATCCATTAATTTCGTCATGGTCTGAGGTGCATTGCAGTCCATAGGACATCCTTACGAGCTGGTATAATGGCCGATCGGGTACGGCAAATATAGTTTCCTCTCTAGATTGCTTTTTCTAGAAAGATCCGCCAGAAGCCATCTTTCAAATCCAGGATGGAGATGAAATTGGCTTGAGGAAAGCGGCTTAGAATACCGTATTATGTGGAAGGAAATGTGCATCTTTCTTGGTGACGGTATTAACCCTACGAGACTCCAAATATAGACGAACTTTACCAGGTTTGCGTGCCAGGACCACTGACGAGCTCTAAGGACTGGAAGTTGCTTCGATGACACCCAGCGCCAGCATACGATCCAGCTTATCTCTCGTCATTTTCCTAATGCTGGTGATATGAAAGTGTCTTTGTTTGATGGACAGCTCCGCAAACATAAATTTTATGTTCAAGCACATGCGTTTGATCTAAACCCATTTTAGAAAATGAAGGACGAAGCTGCATAGCATCCTGCAGCTGTTCATCTTCGTCGGTAAGTAAGATTTATGGCAACTGATTCGATAGAATTTAAAGAGTATGCAAATAGTACATGATCTAAGAACTTGAAAATTTTGATAAAATCAATACCCAGTATAAATCCTGGGTAAGAGAAGGAATGACCTAAAGATCAAAGGACTTACTACGACTCTTAAAAGAAACTGTAGTAGCGAGGCAGTATTTTACTTTCTGGCTGGTGCTACCTGCAGGTTTGATTTTAATTGTGGAGCGAGTTAGAAGATGGGGAGTTTGTAACATTTCTTGCGCGAAAGCCCCACCGATGACACTGATAGACACTCCACTGTCTAACAGTCCAGTCCTCGTTTGCTTCAATAATTCGAACTTGGCATGAGACTCTTAATCCCAGGATCGTGGGTTCGAGACCCACATTGGGCGCCATCTTGTAGTATGAGGTTTTGGTAAAGCGTGCACGCAAAACCTATCTTCATTCAGCGCTAGCTCCAGCGGGTGTGAATTCTAGTGACCAACCTTTTCGAAGAAAATTTTAAATAAACAAAATCGCGTGCCTCCAACACCACTAAGATTTTTAGAAGTGGGCAGTTGTCATGCCACAGCCCTCCCTACTATGATTTTATTTAATTCAACATTTTGTGAACTTAATTTGAGAATACACAGCTTCAACTTCATTCCCACGAAAATAATCATTCCGTTGCATTTTAGTTTTGTAGAATAAAGGTAATGTGAAAGAAACATGAGAAAATTTTGTTAAACTAGTAATAGACATAGAGGTTTTAAATGACAAATGTACTTAAGAATTTAATAAAAGTGATTAGAAATCAAGATTAGTTTATATTTGTACTGTATTTGACTGAATAAATTATTATTATTATCTACCAGAAAGGAAGTTACGGTACATTTGTCATAATATTTGATGGCCATTACAACTTCTGAAGTAGAGATATGATCATATTTTAAGCATACTCTACATACTTTAATATAAATATCTTCTTTTACGATATGAGAGTTATAATCAATGTTCACATACCTGTCTACCATTTTTTGAAAGAGAGTACCGGTTACTTCCAACATTAAAGTCTTACTAGTTTTATTTCCATACTTGACTGAAATTTGCTATATACAATATTGAAATTATTAGAATTACCTATAAACTGAATAAGAGACACCAAATTTTCTTTTAGTTCATCTTTTGGATATTTTTTTCTAAATTAGAAAATCTTATTCTTGAATTGCGTAATTTTGTCACGGATATATAAGTTTTGATTAACTGCTTATCAGCTTCTTCGAGACGTTTGGTCGAGTCTATCAGTATGTTTTAAGTAATATATTACCATCCTGGATGTTCTTTAATCTTAAAAGTTTTCTGATTGCAGATATTAATGGCACTTTTAACAGCGTTTCTGGTGTCATCACCTTCACAATATAAGGCCTTGTCTTCATCAAAAATTTCTTTATTGCATTTTGCACAAATCGTGTTAAAATAAAAGCTAGTAAAAGTTAAATTAGCAGTTGATGAAGTTCTATCGTTAAGAGTTGTAGTGTTGGTCAGGTATGACATAATCCTGAAAACCCTTTGACAAATATTTATTTCAAATATATAGCGCAAACAATACGTAAAAAATAATGCTGAAACATGCACAAAATAGTATATTTTCCTACAAGAGATGAAAGCACTGTGTTTTTCGTGAGTTTGTTCACGAGACGTACTAGCGTCGAGTGAGACAAGTTTACGAACGAAAAATGTTTTTATCTCGCGTAGGAAATGCAATTTTTTGTACGATAGAATAAATGTAATCGATATCTATTGTATATTATTAAATTACAAAATGTCAACATAACTTTTAAAATACATTTTCTATTTTTTCAGGGTTGCTAATTTAAAATCTTTATAAAATTACATGAAATACCATAGCCACTTCTATTTGTTATTTAGCGAAAATGATTTTACACTACAATAAAATAAAAACCATTTTCACAGTGGTTTAAGCCTGCTCTGCTTGAAAATAGACTTTTCATATGCTACCGTGGAAAAACACGTTTATAGTACAGAATTTACAGAAATTAAATATATAAGTCAATATGATTGATAGTATGAAAAAGTATCGTCATTTACTAGTGCTTAATTGCAATACAGTGACGTGTAGAATAAGATATTCTACATAACATGCGTAGAAAATTGTAGAATATATTTATTTGGTAGAATATTAACAAAAATAGTTTAGTTTTCAGTAAGGTACTTGAAAAAATACCACTGTAAAAATAATACTGGATACCATCACATCCAATGTCTTTTGAATGTTTGATTTTCATGGTTGCATTTGCAACATCTTATAAATGAAATCAGTAAATACAAAATAAAATTAACAGTTAAGTTTTTAATTATAAGTTTTGTACATTTAAAAAAATCATCGTAATAAAAACTGATAAAAGAAAACTTTTGCGTTATTGCTAATATTGATTAATAAAATCGTTGAATCAAATATAAAAATAGTTATTTATAATCTTTTGTATTAAATAGCTTTAAGCAGTAAAATTTCAAAAAAATAAGGAAAATATTTACGATTTAGTTTAACATTAAATTCTCAATCATTAATTGTTTTAACTAAATTTTTTGCAGATAAAATAACATCATTCACGCCAACGCCATCATAAGAAGATCCACACAATCCTAAAGGCAACTTTTTTTCTTTTATATAATTTCGTATTTTTTCAATACGTTGGTGATGCCCTACGACATATTGTGGAATACATTTATTAAGTATATGTACTCTGGATATATTTGGTAATTGCTTAATTTTTAAAATTTTTTTTACATGGCGTTTTGCTATCTCTAATAATTCTTGTTCGGTTGGATCGGGACCAAAGTATTTTTTAAACCATTTACCACCCATCATAACAGTTAGAATAGTATTTCCAGATGTTTTGAAACAACAACTATCGTAAATGACACCTAAAATTGGAAGGTTTTCACTGGGTGGGACAAGAAATCCAAATCCGTCATTCTGTAAAAGATTTGGTGTATTATATTGTAAATTCACCACACCAACATCAACAAAAGGAATTGCTTTTAATTCTTTTGCTAAATCTGGATGCTGGGGTTTTAGTAAGTAAGACAAACGCAAACTTGAAATTGAGCTTATAAGATAATCTGTTGTTATATCTTCTCCATTATCAATTCCTAAATTAACCTTATTCCCATCAAAGGTTATTTCGTCACATTCACTTCCTAATTTTATATCTACATTATTCTTCGTTAAATTTTCTCCTAGTGTTTGTGGCAAAACTTCGAGTCCTCCATCTAACGAATATATTTTCCATTTTTCACGTTCTGCTTTTTTAGCCAACTCACTATTTACATAACCTGCTTTTGAACTTTTTCCAAATAACTTATTTAAAATAAATCCTTTTATTACGCCTCCGTACTTTTGTTCATTTTCAAAAATATCTTTCATTAAAAATTTCACACTTATTTCTTTTGCGTCACCGGCACAAATCCCGCATATCATTGGGCTTATTAAATAATCAGCTACTTCTTGGCCAAATCGTCGCTCTGTAAAACTATAAATCGATTCATCATTTAACTTCTCTTTCGATTTGCCAACCTTTAAATCATTTAATATAGATGAAACTAACGACTTTGAAAACGGTGGTAGAATTTTTCTAGCAGAACCTAAATCGGATGGCAAAAGGCATAATTCATTATTTGCATAAATCATACGGTTTTTAGCAGCAGAATCTGTCGCGAAAATTGGTTTAATTTTTTGTTCCAACTTTAAATCTTCTAATAATTTTAGAGTATTAGATCCAGCAGGACCTATTGGACGTATTGTTCTTGGTCCACTTTCCAAAACAAAATCATTTTGATTCTCAGATTTTATCCAGCCACCAATTCGATTCGATGTCTCAATTATACTAATTGGTTTCGTTAATAGCTTATTACTTTTTAAAAGGTAATACGCTGCCGATAACCCGCTTAATCCACCGCCTAATATAACAGGCATTTTAAATGTTGAACGTGACAATTTTTATGAAATACATAAGACACTGTTATGTGTTAAACTTAAGTTTTCACTTTAATAACTAGATAATTTTTTTTTAATCAAAGTAAACATCACTTATCTCAACAGTTTATCTTTTATTATTATTCTAGAGAGAATGTTTTTGACATTTTTCAGGGGTTTCCAAACTGTTTTATGAAGATGGAGATGGATTGCAATGTTTTACTCTATTTTTAGAACTATATTTTTTTTCTACAACAATTCAAAAAGCGACAGTTGCGATTAAAATGTTTTTTACATGAAAAATTTTCTTGTTTAAATATAAGTAAATTTTAAATTAGTAAGAAATAATAATTAATTATTTTAATTTAAATCTAATCAATGAAGAACGGAGTCAATCTGTAATTTGATAAATTTAGAAAAGAATTGCGTATAACGAACAAACGACCCAAGGGTAAAGATGAATAGATTGAGGTAGCAGAGAATGCTTGGATAATCAAGCAAGACAGTCCGAACAACATATAAATGGAATGATTAGCTGACATCAATAGTTTCGAGTGTTTTTAATTCACAATAGTTTAAAAAAAGAATATCAACATCTCAGAAATTATGTTGTTGTGGGACCTAGGTCACAACAGTGCATATATAACTATATGAAAACGAGGAGTCTATGATGGGAATGAAAAGTGACAACGCTTTTGGTTTCGATCAAATGAAAGTAAAAATTGCACAGCAATCCTGGAAAGGGTTAGCTCATAGTTGTATAAACATCTACAATGCCTGTCTTAGATTTGGTATATGTCCAAAATAGTGTTAAATTTGTCGTGTTATTACAAGATTCCAAAAGTTGGCAATAGAGATGTTTCAGATTCTGCATTTTATTGACCAATTATGCTACTCGCCGTGCTGGGTAAAACAGTTGAAAACTCTTTAAAATATTAGGTTAAACATGTATATTGCTCGACCAGTCTCTGTTCATAGCGGGGTCAATCCCTATGGCTTTTCTCCTAAGGAAAAGGTTAGAATTTACAACCAAGTTCTCAGATCAATTAATGCAAATGAAAAGAAATTAATAAAACTGGGAAGCCAGTAATGAAAAGTGCTCTACATGTGATGTGGATAAAATTCTTTTGGACTGCTCTGTGTATGATAATCGTTTTAGATCTTCTGTAAAAGTTTTTACTAGAAACAGAATGAAGAGCAAAAAGCACGGATATATAAAGCGTGACCCAATAAGACGGGACGTTGTAATGGCGTAGACGTTTCAATTTAAAAATAAAACGGTAATCTGCTGGTTTGAGCTCCTGAGTGAACAGGATCTTGCAAGAAAGAAGGTGGATGTCTTCTGTCAAAATTCACTGCGTGGTGAAGATGCCGAAATGATGTTCATGGCTTTTCGGTAATACTATCGTTTACAGCAACAATGTTTTCTGTTTTCGAGTCTCTCCGGTACATCGACGCACAGGAGATTTACTCGCTTGCTTACTTCAATTTAATTTCGCTTCGGATTTTAGCGTAACTTTTAAACTCTATTTTCAATAATTGGAACAATCGTTTTTGCCAGCTTTCAAATTTCAGAGCTGCAACCTGCCAAGACAAAATAGTGTCATATTTGAATCGTGGATTCTTTTTCAGTCACGGTCTTTGTATATGTCGTCTGTTAAGAACAACCATAGCATAAGTAAAATTTTCCCAGTCCTAAAGCTAATTAATGGAGGGACTGGTAATCGATAATTACAAAAAATCCGTTAGCAAACGAAAAGAAAAGTTGGCTACACCATGTAATGCGTAAGGACAAATAAGCAAGACGCGAAGTATGTTTATTTGCAAACTTTTTTATTTCATCTTTCACAAACTCTATCTTTATGTCTCTATGGAGGTCTTCGTTTCTGATGTATCACAGGGCATTAATAAGTCTTTTGTATATATAGAGCAGGCATAACACCGGTCCTAATACGCTACCCTGCGGAACTCTGTTGCATTAGGTCTGGTAGACCATGATTGTCCACCAGCTAGTCGGTGCACAAATAAAAATACTCTGCCGCTAGTTCGATTGAGCGAAGATTCTTCAAACCAAACTCTTTACAAGAAAATTTAAAAATAACAAAAACCAGCGCGTTCCTAAAATACCACCATAGTTTCTGAACGAGATGTCCGCCATGCCACAACTTTCCCTTATTTTTTTAACTGTAAGCACACCATTGTAAAATAAGAAATATTTTTCAGATAATAATAAAAAAATAGTAACTGTAAAAAAAATCTACTTCCCTGATAATGGTTGTATCCTATTGTCCTATTCTTGAATTTGCATTTCTCACCGTAATCCCTTTAGTTCCACCATCTTTGTGCAATCATTATCCTTATTCTCCAATGGTGAACCTCTTCAAGATTCATTTATCACCTCCCAGGACCACGCCGATTTACTCCAATATAAAGTTCGAATGGATCCCGAAAGTTCTTCCAGGTCTGATAAATTAATTTGATCATTTTCAAATTGATAGGCATGCATTAATGGGTAATAATACTTTGTTATTCATTTAACTTCTTTTTAAAACATTCCAATGCCAAGTAACAGTATTGATTATAACGTTAATAATTAAACATACAACACAGTATTCTCCTTAGGGCTAATATTTATTTAAAATTATTAGTGGTTAATTTTTTCTTGAATTTAATTGCAATTTCAAAATATAACTTCACCACATTACATATTTATTTTTGTAAAAAATTTAGTTTAATTTATATTTTCTTTAAACTTATAATTCCATTTCACGCACTTAGATTCTTGGTTAAATTTTCCATTGATGTAATGGAAAGTCCGAAAATTAACTTCACAACATTTTAAAACGACCCCAATAAAAAACCAACTACAATCTTTAAAATGCAATATTTAAAAATATACTTTTTACCGTTTATTTTTAATTTTTTTTATTTTATTAATAATAATATAAACTTCCTTATAGTAACAATTTGAAATTGAAATCTTTAATATTCTCAGTCTCACTACCGGCTAAACCAAGAATTCTCAATAGAACTGGCTAGCAACTAAAACGAATTCTATGGTACGAGCCATAAAAGAACTGTCAGCATAAATTTTTTTTTCATTAAAATTGTAATTCTTTTTTTGTTTTTTCATAATTAGTTGAAAACATAAAAAAGAATTTAATACTGACTTCCGTGTCAAATTTACTTGAAAGAAATAATAAATGTGTTGCACACACAATATGTTAAAAAATATTTGAAAATGTATATTTACATTTTCGAGTTATGCTATAGTATATTACTATTGGTAAAGAGGACGGACAATGGAAGTACAACTGACAAGGAATCTTTTGCCCATTACAGGACAGGACGAAAGGATAAAGTCCGACTGACTAAATTCGTCCTGAGAATCATAAAAAAAATCAAGAATTGAAATCGGAGCCAAACGCGAACCAAAACCTTGTGAGTCCCTTTGATGCTTTCCAAAGTGAGTACTCACTGCTTTTATCACCAGAGAGACGTGAAAGATATCTGTTAATTGATTCATTTTTTGCTTCTTTAATAGCTGTCTTTACTTGTATGCACAGATTATTTAAAATAGTTTTGTGCTGTGAAGATCGAGTTGTATACCAAATTTTACGTGCCTAGCGCTTTAATTATTTCTAATTGGTACTTGTAGATCTATTTTCTCTTCTATTCAGTCACGAAAAAGATTCCAATTATTGTTTTACTTGTTATGTTAGGCGCATATGTCCGCTCGATTATATTTTCACTAACTGTCATTATAACAGGAGAGGTGTCTAATGACAACTCTTCGGTATTTTCTATGTAGTTTTTTGGCATATTTCGTGTAATAAAGAAGTCTAGTAAATCAGGTACCTTACCAATGTCGGTTGGTCAGGTCGGTGAACCACCAGAATAAAAATCACTTTTATTTGCCTTGCTTCGAACAGCTCTTTACCTTTTGTTGCGTTGATTCTTGATCTCCAATCCTAGGTAGTGTTCGGTACATTGTGATAAAAAAATCATGATTTTTCTGAACTAAAAATTGCATAATTTTTTCTTTATTCCTGTTTTTAAATGTCAAAATATTTTGAATTTTGGTGTCAATAAAACTATTTAAATTTTGGTTGCTTACGATTTTTGTTTTGTTTTGTTTATCCTTACATTTTTGTGATAACTATTCTTGATAAAGATGGTTTTGTGTTTTCGGGATAACGTAATATTCAACGAAATGAAGCTAGTAGCAAGCAACTTTGACGTTTAATAACGTGATTTTTTTTATCATTTACCTGTACCGAACACGCTCAATGTATGTGCCGAACACTAGGATTAAGGTTTTAGTTTTAGTAATGACTGTTATTAACGTGACCTGCATTACTTCTTCTTCGATTTTAAGACCTGCTGGTGCTTTATGTTATTTCTTACTAGTAATGCAGATCCTCCCTTTGGTTTTTCCCCTGGATGAATTATATGATCTAGTTTGTATCCAGGTATTTTCATATATGATGATTTAACAAAGTGAGTTTCTTATACTAGAAAAATATCTATGTTTTATAGCTTTAAAAGAATTTCATCTTTTGTAGAGTGGTTGATTAACCCGTTTGCAATTTTGATTGTTGCGTTTATATTTAATTTTTATTGATGGTTGGTTTAAACTGTCTGTTTAATTTTTTGGAATATCAATTCCTTTAGATTGCATTGTTCATCCAATCGCTATTAGATTACTTCCATGCAGCTCTTGGTGTTTTCTAATACTAGTTATCTCTCTTAGAGAAATAAAATGAGATAAATTGTAATATATACAGTTGTCTTAGATTGATTCATTTAAATTGTAAATATGTCACGTGTCCATAAATGTCACGTCGTGATTGGTTTGATTTGTATTGAATTTGAATTTATCTTGAGGGGAAATTTGAGTGTGGGTATGTAGACTTTTTTTTAGTTTTCCCCAGGAGAGATAATTCTCTACACTAGAGAAATAACAGGAGAATCGCTACCCATGTCTTTTAGAACCTGTGAGTATGATTTTCTATCTTTGATTGCGCATACAGTACCTCTTGGTATAATTCATTGGATCTATCAATGTTATTTTGCTTTTTTGTGGTGCGTTTCATCACTTATTTTTTTAAGTTGGATAGCAACATTCACGATAGCTTGCTGGATGTTGTCACTTTATGCACTTGGCTATGGTGTCTCTGTTTACATGACATACTTGCGCTCAGTGTTTACCAGCTCATTCGACACATATTGGTTCACGACTACAGTAGTTTTGTGTATGATTAAAACCTGGACACTTCTTGCATTGTGGCATTCTCATAGTTTGTCTTGTATTTTTTCGTTTTGTTCGAATGTTAACATAAAAGACGAAGTCCTCTTTTATGGATAGTTTTGAATCCATTTTCGTTGGTTTTTGTTTTCTTTTTAATGATGTTAACAGATCTTTCTGCGATCTGCCAGTATGACAGCATGGGATTTCGAACGTTTGACTGGTTGCGGTAGCCGATTGTCGAGTGGAACGAGGGTAAGAATAAGTTTGGGGCATGATGCTGCTGATTTCAACTGAGCACTGTTGATGACGATATTTGTAAAAAAACAACGAGGTCAGCAACAGTGCGACGATGTTGTAGGGAATCAAGTTTTGATGTCAAAGTTCGATCACCCACGATCTTTGCCATATTTATATTATCTGTTATTTACGATTAACTTGCTTCTCGACTCATTTTCAGGTCTTAGTTTTCTCGTTTCAAATCAGTTATTTCATTGCTTAGCTTGGATGCTATCTCCTCTATTTTACTTAGTTTTTTTCTGAGTTCTGAATTTTTTTTCTAGATGCCGAAGTCCTTCTCATTCTGCATAGTCTTGTTGACGTTCGTCACTTTCAGTTTGCACTTCATTTGTTTGTAAATTTAGCAAAGTATTGCCTCCCTCCAAACGAATTTGGCACATCAAGTTCCTTATTTTGATTTGGTTTCAGTGACTACTTTCTCTACTGAGTGAATTTGTAGTTGAGGTACTTCCCGAAACATTGCAGTTGCTTGATCTCGACAGCTGGCAGCCTGCTTGCGTACTCCTTGTTGCATACGTCAGTGTATTTCCGATTCTCTTTACCGTAACGTTCGATTCTTGTGAACCACTCATGGG
The DNA here is from genome assembly GCA_963693315.1 of Diogma glabrata. Taxonomy (NCBI): domain Eukaryota; kingdom Metazoa; phylum Arthropoda; class Insecta; order Diptera; family Cylindrotomidae; genus Diogma; species Diogma glabrata. The sequence goes on along the minus strand of OY856187.1, from coordinate 377,669,440 downwards.
TGGTTGATAACGAGTTTTGCTCCCCGTACTAAATTTTGTTAGTCTGCCACCTAGCGTAAAAGACAGAATTTCGACCGTCCCTAGCACGGAGAACAGACTTCATTTGGTGCCGCTCCTCCTTGGAGCACAGACGCACAGGGATTAATTGACTATTTGCTACAATGCTTCACTACTACGAAGGGCTTGTTGGACAATTTTTGGTGCCTACATTATTCAAAAAATTTCTTAGTGAAAACAAAAATGTTTCGAATAAAATAAAATAAATAATAATGACATGAACATCACTTAGAAAACGAAATTTTACAATCAACTGGCTCGACAATTCTAAGTTGTAAAACAGACACATGCAAAGACAGTACATCCAAAACACATCAGAACATGTCCGCACAGGTCCTACGATCCGGATATGGAAAATCTTATACCAATAGCAGAAACAATAGTTGAAAACATCAGCATAAATGTGTGCCGTGTTATTGGGCTTGATACACAAAAGTTGTGTTTTTTTGTTTTTTTACTGTATTTAGTTTAGTTTTTTTAATTTAGCTACCAAACATACATTTTCTAATGTAATATTTTTTTCTACATAATAATTAAAATTACACTGGAACCCATTTTCTTCCAGATGTTGGAGACGCGCAAAATCAATTATTCGTTTGGATCTTAAACCTATTTTCAGCTTTTCTTCGCGTGATAACTGTCCCGTTTTGATTTCCATTTCTAAATTATCTGAAATTGCATAAAACATTAAAATAGAACTAACGTAAACAATTAACGTCAACATACCAGTTTTATGTTCCTCCAAATCTTTTCGTTTTTCTCTACTAAATCCCGTACCACAAATCGCCCAGCTGACCATTCGAGTAATCATAGAAAACGTTTTTTTATCAATAGAATTTTCTAAAAATAATTTTTTTCCCAACAAATGGTTTCCATTCACATCTATGATGGCAACATAATGCTATCACTATCCCATTTGTTTTTCGATTCACTGAATCTTTATTTCCTTTTAAAATGCATCGGATCGTTAAATCCGTTGCAGCGCCACATAAATGTTTTCCAATTCCAATTATTTGATTACATTTTTCGATGCCATCCAATTTTGATATATCTAAATCGGCAATATCAGCTCGAACTCGTTGAACGATGTCTTTATCTGTTATACGATTATCTTGTTTGTGACGGTGTGATGCACGATCGATTAATAAAACAACGGAATTTTTTGAAAAATCAGAATTCTCGAAGGCTCGTGCAATCCAATATGAAACTTGACCTTTACCAGCACCAAACTCAATAAAACACGTTTCGTTCTTTAAAAATTCTTCGTGCTGCATTATTCCTAGTAAAGCGGAAGTTTGTGTTAAATGTTTGATTGTCGAAGCTCCATACTCGAGATTTTTTAGTTCGTCGTCAAGAACTGGATGAGTTTTAAAAAGATCCGTAACTTTTTCCTCCAACTTGTATTTATCATAGAACTTATTAACAAGATCTATAACATTGTTTAAAGATTCTTCATCGACATTAGATAACTTCAATTCCTCATTTGTGTTATCAAAATCAAATGATTCGTCTTCGCTGCCTAAATGAATTCCCATTGAAATGTATTCGGGAAGTATTTCTTGGGGCTTTGCATTACATTTTCTTAAATGTTTTTCTAATTTATTTGCATAAACCGTATGTTTTGGATCTAATGGACATGGAATTCTTCCCTTACCTATTTCTATTTCGTGAAATGGTGTTACATCATGTTCTCCACAATATTCTTTACCTGTTGAAACTGTCATTTTGCAAAATCTTTTCTTTCGTTTTACGAAATGTTTACACTTTTGTTGAAATTCTATTTTATCGCCTGATAAATCTGGTTGGTCTGTTAATTTAAGTTTTTTTTGTTTAGGTTGCGACATTATTTAAATTTTTTTAAGATTTTTCATAAAACTATAACCTAAAACGTCAGTTCGATTTGTTTATAGAAAATTTTTTAACCGCTAAAGTCAGCTGAGCATTGTCTATCTACACGATCTTAATATACTGTACGATAAAACGCATGCAGTGATTTATACAAAAAGCTATATTCATACAGTTGCTATCTTGTGGGTTCGATGGAAGCTTAGGTGGTGGGGTTTATATAAATATATATATATACATATATATATATATATATATATATATATATATATATATATATATATATATATATATATATATATATATATATATATATATATATATATATATATATATATATATATATATATATATATATATATAGATATATATATATATATATATATATATGTATATATATATATATATATATATATATATATATATATATTTATATATATATATATATATATATATATATATATATATATATATATATATATATATATATATATATATATATATATATATATATATATATATATATATATATATATATATATATATATATATATATATATATATATATATATATATATATATATATATATATATATAGGTGTCGTAGGCCGGAGGGGTGGGGTTTAGGTTATTTGAAATGAAATATTTTATATAATAAATATAATATTTTATGATATATGATGTTATTTTTCACTCGCTTCTGCGACCCTGCAGACCTTCGATCAATAGCATCTACCCCCCCCCCCCCCCAACATCCCCCGCACCCATTTACATATTTTCATATATTTTCATTTTTGTATAGGTATCTTAGGCCGGAGGAAGGGGTTTAGGTTATTTGAAATGAAATCTTTTAAGATAAAATATTTTATGATACATTATGTTATTTTTCACTCGCTTCTGCAACCTTGCAGACCTTCGATCAATAGCAACCAAAAAATAGCATTTACACAATAAAATGCGTAAAAAAACTAAGCAAAATTATGTTTATCGACAGATAAAATCAAAAAACCATTTGATTTTTTTCATGATAAATGATTGTGCTTAAAACTATGCAACTCAATAATTAATTTTATTTTATCAAATACCCAAGTATAACAAGATGGAACTCAAATTTGAGTTCCATTTTTTTAAATACAACTTAGTAACTTAAGTTGGAACTCAATGTGTGTCAACTTAGGGTGACCAATATAAATTTTAGCCGATCCGGGACATAAAAAGCCATATTGGTATATTGTTGTATAATGACTTTTTGGGTATTTGTCAATATGTTCTATATGCGTTTTTTTAGCAAATTAACTTTTCGTGAAATTTTGAGTTGAAATCTTTGCAAGAGTCTTGCAGCAAGACAAATCGATATTATATCTTGAAATAACGTTTGCTTTTAAAGCATCGATCTCTCTGGATTTTCCAAAGTCCATTGATTATAAATTATTGAAAAAACTTGTTCAGTCGCTGCATTTGTTCCGGGCAGGCACGAACATAGTTCCACTACTATTAGGATATTTTTGAATGGAATGTGATTATCTGCCAAATTATCGGCCCGTTTTGTATCAATACTCAAGTTGCTGTTGGTCATTTTTGCCAGTTTTTCAGTGTTTACATACTGTTTAAGATAGGTCAAATCATGGAATAAATTATTTTCCATATCGGTAATTTCGTTCATATCAAAATATTTACGAACACATTGACATGGTTTTTTCGATTCGATGTCGCTCCATTTAACATCACTAATGAGTTTAATAATTCATTTAAAATGACAAATCTCTGAAAATTGAGTGCTTCAAAGCTATCAATATTCCACACAATTGTAGTAAAAATTTACGACATAGCCAATAAACCATTCGATTTACAGCCCCAGCAGAAAGGAAGTCGTAGTCGGTTCGTGCTTGACACTTCACAATGAGATCACGTATATCTTCTGAAACTTCTACTGCAGTCTTTTCCTTATTCAACACGTTTTACAGCGTTATGAAAAACGGAGGCTTGATTATGTAGAAAGAAAAGCCAAAGCACATGCTTCTCATCTTAAAAAAAAAACTTGAATGAGTCCTGGCATTTTTCACCCCACCACCATAGCTCTTTATTGCTAGCACCTCTGTTTTAAGTTCAAAAAACTTTTACAGGGTTTTTCATAAGCTCAACCATTGATCGACCGAATCAACTGTGTCTAAAACATTTATTTGTCATCAGAAAGTAAAATAGTTATATATTATTACCTCAGTCAAATTTATTTAGTTGCTCGTTGCGATCCCCAACCTCGTGGAGGTTGATGGTTTACATACAGAGTAACTGTATGTTCCACTATCTAAGAACTACGTCAATGCAAAATTGTTTAAGCGCAATCATATTTTTTTGTGTTCAGCAGTATACTAAGTGTATCTGCTCTTAAATAACCGTCAAATTCATTTTCAAATAAGGACGATTTAAGATCGTTCCTTAAGGCTTCGTAAGTAGTGCAATCCAGAAGAACATGTAATGCGTATCATCCACATCACATGTTGTGCATAAAGCATTGTCTGTAACATCAACACGCTTCAAGTACTCTCTAAATTTGCCGTGTCCAGTTATAAACTGGACCACAGGATCTGTCAGATCTACCTTATTCGTGCCTAAAGCAAAAGTTGAATCGCTGCTAAAAAGATACGTATACCTTCCCGCATCTGAGACCTCGCAACGTGCCTTACATTCATTGAGGATCTCCTGGTGCAGTCCCTTTTTTATTTGCTTCCTTTCAACTCTGCTGTTTGTGTTGACAGCACGGTTGTATAATTTGGGATTGTACCCGTAATGACCTGAGTTGGGGTTGTAGAAATGGATCTGTAACCTCGGATCATGCGGAGTAACATATTTCTTTGAGTGATTAGTAACTGTGCATCATGCTTAACGTTAGTCGGCTCATACCAATCAGTTGAGCAGTGCGACATAATAGATTCCACTACGATCTTATAAATAACATGTAGTATATTTCTATCAAGACCCCACCATTCATGAGATAACCTTGTGAAGCTGTGGAAGAGGGACTTGGATTTCTAGCATATTCGTGTAACATGACTTGATACCCTCATCTTCTCATCCAAGTCAACACCAAGGTATCTGGTTGAGCTGACCATTTTGATTGTTTTCCATTAACCTTAATGGTTGGTGGTCTAGCTCTGTCGTATTTGCCCTTTAGCTGTAGCATAACAGGTTTTTGCTCCGACAAGCCTAATTTGTTTCTTCTGCACCAGGAATAAAAAGTATAATTTTAATCGTTAAAATAATTATAAAATTCTTTCTATTGGGAGCATAACCGCCAAACATCTTGTTTTGCTTGCGCCAAGTAGTCGACGAGTCAAACTTATGCAATTTTCAAAATCAAATTTTATTGGAATTCTTTTTAATATCTCATAAAAAATATTGTATGGTAATTGGTGCTAGAAAAACGGAACAATTCGGGAATTTTTTAATATTCCGGGACAATTTCTGGCACATTTTCAATGCGGGACGGCAGACTTCGGGACTCCGGGACTGTGTCGGAGAATCCGGGACGGTTTGTCACCCTATGTCAACTTCATTGTACAAATGAGTTCAAGGATTTGGCGACAAATTTAATACAACTTATTAACTTAAGTTGGATCTTAGTTACGGATTAAGGTCCAAAATAAATTACGTTTGTGTTCCGTTTACGTTACGCTCTTGCGTAGACTTTCATAGAGTAAAGTCTACGTAAACTGTTCTTAAACGTTACGCGTGGTCTGGAGGGTATTTATATTCTTCAACGGTAAATAAAACAGATATGCAATCATCCGATGTTTAATTTCATAATCGTGTAGATAGACAGACACTCTCGTCAATAATGATGGATTGACCTAGGACGACACGTCAAATTTATTTATATTTTGGCGCTTTCTCCGTAAAATACAGAAATCAATAAAAATACAAAATTTATATCACGCAATTACTAAAATATAAATAAAAAACAATTTTACAATTTATCTACTGTTTTTTTATTTCGAACAAAATTAATGATATTTAATATATTTCAATTTTGAGGCACTTTTGGGGTAATTGTGATTGTTAACATATTTTTTTTCATTAATTGCCGATATTGACCTTCCTATTACATTATCACTATTTTCTCTATTAACATATTTGAAATTATCATGATATACCGATTTCTCTGTAGAATATGACATAGGAACTGTTTCTATCAATGGACATAAGCTAATAGGGGGAAGATTTACATTTTTAATTTTATGTAACGCTCCTTGATTTTCAAGTGTATAATCTCTTTTATATGGTGTTTTTGTGTGGATATTAGAAGGCAAAATTTGTATACTAAAAATTGGAGGCATTCGGAAATTAGTAGCTGAGTAAGAGTTTTGATTATTAATAGAAATTCTATTATTGCCAAGCTTTGTGTCTAAATTATCAAAAGCGGAATCTGAAATTTTAACTAGATAAGGAATTGATATAGTTGTAGGTTTTTCTTGTTTATTATTTACAGGTGCTCGTTCAATAACTCTCCGTTTAAATACCGGACTTGGTGAAATTTTTAAAATATTTGTTAGTTCGTTATTTAATTCATTGAGGTGTGGAGCTTGAGCTCTTCCTTTTTTTATATCACCACCGGAATATTTTTCATCATGTTTTGTATTTTTTGGAATTCTATCAAAATGTTTCTTTACTCCAATCTCGTGTTTGTTTATTGGTGGATCTATTGCGAATATTTCTTCATAATTTCTGTCAAACTGTTGAGCGTTTTGATCATAATAAATATTCATTTTGCTCCCGCATACACGTAGATGAGGAAAAGCAGTCATCCAATCAATAAATTCATTTCGCAATTTTTCATCTTTTGGGAGTTCTTCTTCGTTATAGAATATTTTTTCAATCTTTTTCCATTCTTCCTCATTTTGTTTTATAGCTTCATCCGCCCAAGGAATTGACCCAACACTACTCCTATCTAAACTAGATGATGATGGAATATATGTATTAATCGAATCATCTGAACCTAGTGATGAGCAAGAATCATCTTTAGTTTCTTTTAATGAATATAAAAACGTCATTTTTTCATTTGTGTTCTTTTATTTTATCGATTAGTCTATCGTCACTAACATTTTGATATTTCTCCCTTACATCTGTTTTTTTATATTGATATTTTTTTAAACCAGAGGTTTTTTAGTAGCAGTTATAGTTCTTTTTGCAAAATAAACAATTTCGTTAAAATTTCTATTTTCAAACTATTTATTTATAAAGTTTATCAAAAATATAGTTTCACATATTTGTAAACAATAAAAAGAATTTAGTCGGATTCTATTTATTGGTTTAGTACAACATATTTTTAGAACACATGGATTCAAATCGATCAAATATGTGTGTATAAAATTTTATCACAGGCGGCATTTCCCTGGGAATTGGGAATTGAGAAAAAAGTGCAATAAATGAAATAAAAAAATATTTTCTAATACGAATTTGTTATTTTCCGCGGCACAGAATACTAGTTATGAAAAAAATGCGATAATGTATTTCTCAATTCCTATTTCACGACGTACCGGAATAGAGGCACTGGTCTGGTTATTAATTTAACCGGTGCATAGTTGTGTAAATTTACCACTGCGTTTTTAATTAAACAGAACCTGTGCAGTGATGCCAGATTTTCAAAAATGCATTTCCCGTTGACGCATCGAAAATACCCGATTTTTCCCGTTTCTTTTAGGAAAAAATCCCTCATAAATTCCCATCAAGCCAATAAAAATATACATACTAATTCAATTATTTATTGGAAAAACTTCAAAAACCACCACAATTATAACAATATTTATCCTTCCGACAACTATAAATATAGGTTTATTTCTATTTTTTACGATTATATTTGCGTACTTTATTAGTCTTAATAGAATAAAACAAACAGCTGTTAATTTTATTCTGTACCGCGAATGTGGCGGAACACAATAAAACAATTCATTTGATTGTATTGAATGCTGAAATAAATTTGATTGCATTTTATAAAAAAATCAAAAGCAAACATTTTCGCTCTGGGTTATATAAAAACAGTAAATTCAAACTGAAGCGCATGTCCTCTCTCGAATATTAAAAAAGGCAAAGGCAACTATGATTAAATTAAATTAAATTTCCAAAAGATTGTTTTTTGGTTTCTCATTAGTATAAAATTTGATGTCTTTCATTGTAGGCCTTTTCATTTTAAAAATACCAAATAATTAAATAGATATCGAAATTCAATCAAATTTATTCAATTGCTTAAAATTAATTATTCAAAAAAATATAATAAATTCATTGTTTTTCTTTATTCGTTTTACTTGTTTTTTCAACAAATTTTAAAATAATTCAATTTAAATTAATAAATGTTACTCTATCGGAAGGCTAAAACGTTGTATTGGGTTCGTGTTTAATGAATTTTATTCTCTCAAAAATTTGTAGTGTTCGCTCGTGCCTTGCTCTCATCGTAAACTTGTAAAAATAAAATATTAAAATAAAATAAAATATTGCATTAAACACTTACACAATAAATTACTATTGTTTCGACTTTTCATACAACTTGTGAAATAAGATAGTATTACTATAAAATAGAGCATTAAATCTATTAAAATAGAGAAGGAAATTTTTTAAAAGAAGTAAATATGTTTTGATTTCATGATTTTCAAACAATTTTAAAATTGTAATAGTTCTTTTTCGAAACGAAAGCAACTGCTCAGAAATAAAATAGTGATGCCAAACATCCCAATTTTTTTAATATGTTTAAAATGCATGGATGCACAGGGAGCCAACTTGTAGTTCCAGGTGATTTTATTTTTCGTTTCACATGGTCAAAATGAATCGCATTTATCTATATTTGAGCGTAAGATCCTACGCTACATTTTTGGTCCACTTAAGACAGACGATGGAGAGTATAGAACCCGGTATAACTTTGAGATCAGAGATCTTCTTGAGGGTCCTGATATAATAGGTTGTATCTGTTCTAATAGGATTGCTTGGTTTGGGCATGTTCTACGAGCTGATTCACAGTCTGGAATAATTAGAAAAATGTACGTTAGTACCCCAAGGAGTGGGCGACCGCGAGGTAGACCACGACTACAATGGGAGACTGACGTAATAAACGGCCTTAAAAAAATCGGCTGCCATGGTAATTATGTCGCTGTTGCGAATGACCGTGGTGAATATTCAAAGCTGTTTAGCCTGGCAACATGGCATGAAGGCAATAAAAAAAAAGTGCTTTAACTTAACGTGTGTTTGGTAGACGTGAAATGAAAAACTAAATAACATGGTTCACTAACTAAATTATAATAAATACTTTAAAAATTGATATATTTTAGAATTTGGGAGATATGTATTTTTCTTGATTATTGTAATTGTTGTATTTGCGATATTAAAAATAGAAATGTTCCATCTGACACCCAATTTATGTTTTTCAACAGGCGAATGCTAATCAAAGAAAAGAGAATACAAAGTGGAATATATACTGCGAAATCGAATCAGAAGTTAAAGCAAAAGGTCAATTTATGCCGAAAATGTGTAATAATACTAGTGGTAAAGTACATCAATAATTTTTACTTCACCACAATTTTAAATTGTGTGAAGTAATGCAATCTATCGTGAAAAAAAAATCTTACATACCCAAAATTTTGTTTTTTCTTGTGTTTTGGACCATCCTCTATCTAAATAGCCAATAAAAATGTATGTGGGTGGGTGGGTGTGTGTGTGACCTTTCTGCATAGGATCTTGATGAAAATTTGTCAAATGATACAGATTCACTTGAAAATGGAAGATCTGGATTCATTTCAAGTTTGGACAAAATGGCGGGGGTCTCCCGAACACCTCTAAGTTTAAATTTTGAATTACTTCTAATCCCTTATTGAATTACTTCTAATCCCTTCTAATCCCTTCTAATCGGCTTATGATCTTATTGAAACTTAGAATATAAGGTTTTAGTACAGTTTCCAATATTTTTGCATACCAACTTCCGGTTTGTCATTTCCGGTTAAACAGTTTTTTTTTCAAGGGTTTATCCCTACTGTAGAATACAATTACCGATCGATTTTCATGAAACGTTGGTAAAAGCTTTCAAGTATCATGAGAAAGATTTAATCAGCTTTTGGAGTACATTGTATAAAGGGTTGGGGGGTCCACCATACAACAGGTGGTTTTTGCCCAATGTTTTTTATGTTTGTTGGGAGCATAAAACATTCGTTCGTGATTGAATTTTGATGACACTTTGGAAAAAGATGCAAATATGTATGACAAGGAACTGATTAGTTTTTGAGCGATAGTGACCAAAGTGGTGTGGGGTCTCCGGAGCACCTGTTGTAATTACCGTAAGATTACGGTAAAATTTTGTGAATTTTTGGTGCGCAACTTTTTGGCGTAATATTATATATATTTTTATTGATGAAACCAGCTTTTCTGGCGCAATTTTGGAATATTTTTGATAAACCAATGTGGTTTTTTTATTTTATTTTGAGTTTGCAATTTTGCAAAGTTTTTTTCCGATAAACCAGTTTGGTTTTTTTTACATATATTTTTATATATATATATATATATATATATATATATATATATATATATATATATATATATATATATATATATATATATATATATATATATATATATATATATATATATTAAATATATGTAAAGTATATAAAGACCTTTTTTGATAACCAATTATTGGTTTTTGGTGGGAATTTTTGGAATTTTTGAATTTGTTTAAATTTATGACATGTATGTTAAGAGACAGCATGGGCAGGCAGCCTTCAAAGGGGAAAACGTGGTGGCGGTCCGCTCCATTTACAATGGGGGTACAGAATGTGTGGAGGGAGGATGACCCTATAAGGAAGCTGTGTCGGGTCTATAGACCTGTTTTTCAGAGGACTCGACCCGGTGATTTAGGTGAGCTGGATCTGATTCCTGACCCACAGCCACATTCGGACCAGATGGTGAGAGAGCTTCTGGAGCAGGTGCTTCAGGGATTTCCACTGTTGGACCCGGATTCAGACCAGATAGTGGAAGAGCTTCTGGAACAGCTGTTCCAGGAACTCCCACTGTCGGAACCGAATGTGGGCTGGCGGGAAAGGAGGAGGATAAATCGGAACAGGACGGCGAACAGAAAAAGGAAAGAGAGAGAAAGAGGAAGCAGCGGGAAGAAGAAACCCCGGTGAAGTCGATCGGATCGCAGGTGGCTCTTGTCCCTGGTTGCTGGATAAGTTAACCTTATTCATTTTAATTTAAAAAAAAAAACCGTTTTGGGGAAGTAGTTTTTTTTAGGGATTTTTTTTCTAATACCAATGCTGTAAATACTTCTTGTAAATATTTTTGTACATAATTTTGTACATATTGTATATTCTTGTAAATATTTTGTAATTATTTTTTGTACATAATGTCTATAATTATAAATAGCGAGTATTTTTTTCTAGGTTTAAATAAAAACTTTCTTAACTGGTAGGCCTAAAAAGCCATCCATGGGGCTTCTCCCCTTATCATGATGATGTTCCTAGGTCGCCTCTGGCCATAGGGGTTATGCGATCGAAGATCATTGGTTTCTATTATTCATTCCGGCGAGGAAGTTCTCAGGGACGGGGAGTGGTGCTGCTGTGTTTGTACTTAGGTACAAGCCAGTAGTACCATTCTTTGTCAGAGGCTTCTTCGGTGAAATGAAGAGGAGAAGCAATTAATATTTTTTTCAGGATCAGAGGCTTCACCTCATACAATTTCAATTTTAATCTTTTTTGAATATATTTAAATTTGCAATAGAACAATGTCTATGGAGTTTAAGACGACTTGAAGTTTGGCGCTCGGGAGCGTTCTCCAAGGAAACGTCATTGGTTCTAGTAATTTATTTTTAGTTTAGTTTTTGGGTAAGGAATCACAACTGGGTCAGTAGAAATGGGCCTAAGGTCTAATCGTGTGTGATTGCCTTTGTTAAGTTTAAGTTAGCGAGAAACCGTTCTGTAGAATCTGGTCGTTAGGGGCTTATCTAGTCGGTTCTTACATGCATTCTTGGGGAGTGCTCGCGAGCGTGAGAATTCAAGAGAAGAATTAGATGACATTGGACAATTGTATCATATTTTGGCTGTTTTTTGTCAACAAACAAATCTTGACTTGGAAATCTCTTATCTATATTAAATAAAAATAAATTAAATAAAACAATAATTTTTAAGTATTAAATAAATAAATTTTATTAAATAAAATAATTTTTTTTAGAATAATAAGTAAATAATTTTAGGTAATTAATTAAATAAAAATTTTTTTTATTAAAACAAATACATCAAGATATAAATCTATAATATATTAAATATTCTTTATTTTTTTTTTTAAATAAATAAATATTTTTGAAGGATAGAACTTAGCACCTAATAAATAATTAAATATTTTTATTTTCAATCCTAAATAAATAAATATTTTAACTAGAGGTGTTATGGTCGCATAATTAATTATAAGATTGTACTGGATTTCAGCACATCTGAAATTAAGAAATTAAATAAATAAAAATAAAAATTATTACTAGATAATAAATATAATTTTAGGTATATTAATTAAACAAATATCTTTTTAAATAAATACCATTCAAAATTTTTTTCAATAAAATAAAAAAATAAAAAAATAAAAAAAAATAAAATAAAAAAGTATAAAAATAATTTAAATAATTTTGATATATGTATAATTTAAATAATTTTGATATATGTATAGCCATATTTTTTTGCACATCAGATTTTCTGTTTCTGTTTCTTTTTGATGTGAATCCTCTTATATCGTCATTCAATGATAAATATTTTATATAGTTAAAACAATTTTTGTAGCGAGTCGCGATTGGCGATTATCATAGTCCTTTCTTCTAGGATAAACAACGGATAGGGATGTTAGTTCTGGGATGGACTATTTGACTATTTCAATTTTTACTCTGAAAATAATAGTTTTCAAACTCAATCATAATTTTATTAAATTTTCTTAAATTGTGGTAAACGTAGCTACATTTTTCTGTACTACTGTTGAGACGGTTTAGTTACGTCATCAATTTCAGTTAATAAACATGTTTGGATGATTTTTTTTACTTGAAATTGTTTATTATTGCTAGAAGGGGAAATAGAAAATCTAAAATGAGATGAAATAAAAAGATTAAATTGTTTAAATCAAGCGATTAGTATAATTTTAAAAATCGAGCTAATATAAATTAATAAATCAACAATATAAGAAATTGAAAAAAAAAGATTTATGGAAATTAAATTAAAACAGTGTACATTGTTTAGAGTAGAATTGTTGTGTAAAAAAGGAAAAATTTGTTTAGCAATATCTATCAAATTGTTTATAATAAATTTGTCAAAATTAATTTATTATTTTTAGTGTTTTCAATTTTTGTTCTAAAGCTAGTTTTTGTGTGAAAAAAAGGTTTATTAGCAGCAATTTTTAAGCAAATAATTGTATTACATTATTAAGCAAATTTCAACATTTATTTGTTGTTTCGATTGGAAAACGGCTTAGAGATAGCGAATTGTACTATTCCGGTCATGGCCCATGGGATCAAATCAAATCGATAGTGGCTTAAAGAAATGCAACGGAAAATGTTATACAATGGATATATTATTACGTCCTTTGACATGTTTGCTTAATTTATGTTCAAAAAATTTAAGTAATTTCATCGAAGGAATATTAGTTTATTTTGGTTCAAATAATATAGATATTTTTCTTATACAAAAAATATCAACGTATTTAGGATTTGTAGAAACAAATCAAATGAATTTAGTATGCTGCTATGTAGTGAGTTGTATGATGATGCAGAACATAATATTGCATATGAAGAAGACAACATTCAAGATAATAAATTTAAGCTTATTTTATAAATTTTACTTTGTATAAATTTTGATTTTGTTTTTTTGATTAAATTATTTTCATGTTAGTAAATAAATAGTATGTTTCTGTGATTAATCGAAATTAGAGATTTCCCAGTGATTATTTGTTTGTGCGTAGATTCAGTGTTTCAGTTTCAATATAGTTTTTGAGCTATCCGGTATAATAAATTAATATATAAAATTTCGTAAAAGTTCGAATCGTTATACTGTTTTTATGAAAGCTCAATAACATCTGTACCTGATAATCGAATTGAATGAAACTTGGTACATCAGCATTTAGTATGGTTCACAACAGTTCTGCATCCCAACTTCCGGTTTTTCACTTCCGGTAAAAAATTTTTTTTTGTAAGTTTTTGAAGTTTTTTCAGTGTCTTTATGCACACTACTGCCTACACTAATGAAGTGATTATGATGCAACTTATGGAAAAGGTTCCAATTAGAGTGAGAAGGTAATTATCATCTTTTGGGACACATTGATCAAAGTGGCGGAGGGCCTACCATAAAAATGCTGACTTTTCACACTTTGTTTTTAAAGTTTGTTGGGAGCATACAGAATTCATTCATTAATTTATTTTAATGATACTTAGAAAAAAGATGGAGACTTAAATAACAAAGAACTGATTAGTTTTTGGACAATATTGGACTAAATGGTGGTAGGCCACCCGAACACCTGTTTATTATGTCACAATTTTTTCAATGCTTGTTGGGAGCACATAGCATTCGCTGGTGAATGAATTTTGATGATACTTTGGAAAAAGATGCAACTATGTATGGCAAGGAACTGATTAGTTTTTGAGCGATAGTGAACAAAGTGATGTGGGGTGTCCCGAGCACCTGTTTTTTGAAAAATAGCATTTGTACCTGATAATCGAATTGGGTGAAATTTGGCACATAATCATTTAGTACGGTTCACAACAGTTCTGCATCCCAGCTTCCGGTTTTTCACTTCCGGTAAAAATTTGTTCTTTGTAATTTTTTGAAGTTTTTTCAGTGTCTTTATGCACACTACAGCCTACAATAATGAAGTGATTATGATAAAACTTTTGGAAAAGGTTTCAATTAGTGTGAGAAGATAATTATCATCTTTTGAGACACATTGATCAACGTGGTGGGGGGTCTACCATACAAATGCTGACTTTTCACACTTTGTTTTTAAAGTTTGTTGGGAGCATACAGACTTCATTCATTAATTTATTTTAATGACAATTAGAAAAAAGATGGAGACTTAAATAACAAAGAACTGATTAGTTTTTGGACAATATTGAAGTAAGTGGTGGGGGGCCTCCCGAACACCTGTTTACTGTGTCACAATTTTTTCAATGTTTGTTGGGAGCACACAGCATTTGTTCGTGAATAAATTTTGATGACACTTTGGAAAAAGATGCAACTATATATGACAAGGAACTGATTAGTTTTTGAGCGATAGTGAACAAAGTGGTGGGGGGTCCCTGGAGCACCTGTTTTTTTGAAAGCTCAATAACATCTGTACCTGATAACCGAATTAGATGAAACTTGATACATAACCATTTAGTATGGTTCACAACATTTCTGCATCACAACTTCCTGTTTGCCAGTTCCGGTTAAAATTTTTTTTGCTTTTTCTCGTACAACAGAATTTATGTTTGTTGGGATACTACTGCTTTCTTTAATATTTTTGTAATTAGAACTACGCGAAATCTATAACATTGGTTAGCTTTTAATTAAAGTATTTGATGGATCTTAGCTCATTGTATATCCAGAACACTATGTTTCTAGAGCTGTGGTGAAGTCAGCCTTTGCATCAGCGTCGCAATATTTTTACTTCACCACAATTTTAAAATGTGTGAAGTTATGCAATCTATCGTGAAAAAAAAATCCTACATACCCCAAATTTTGTTTTTTTTTTGTTTTGGACCATCCTCTATCTAAATAGCCAATAAAAATTTTTGTGTACGTCTGTATGTGCGTGGGTGGGTGTGTGGGTGGGTGGGTGGGTGCGTGTACTTCTGCATAGGATCTTGATGAAACTTTGGCAAATGATACAGGTTCACTTGAAAATGGAAGATCTGGATTCATTTCAAATTTGGACAAAATGGCGGGGGGGTCTCCCGAACACCTTTAAGTTCAAATCTTGAATAACTTCTGATCCCGGACTATGATCTTATTGAAACTTAGTATTTAAGGTTTTAGTACAGTTTCCAATATTTTTGCATACCAACTTCCGGTTTGTCACTTCCGGCTAAAAAGTTTTTTTCCAGTTGTTTATCCCTACTGTAGTCTACAATTGCCGATCGATTTTCATGAAACGTTGGTAAAAGCTTTCAAGTTACATGAGAAAAATTTTATAAGCTTTTGGAGTACATTGGATAAAGGGTTCGGGGGTCCACCATACAACAGGTGGTTTTTCCCACAATGTTTTTATGTTTGTTGGGAGCATAAAACATTCATTCGTGAATGAATTTTGATGACACTTTGGAAAAAGATGCAAACATGTATGACAAGGAACTGATTAGTTTTTGAGCGATAGTGAACAATATGGTTTGGGGTCCCTGAAGCACCTGTTTTTTTGAAAGCTCAATAACATCTGTACCTGATAATTGAATTTGATGAAACTTGGTACATGAGTATTTAGTACGGTTCAAAATAGTTCTGAATCCCAACTTCCGGTTTTTCACTTCCGGTAAAAAAAAATTTTTTGTACTTTTTTGAAGTTTTTTCAGTGTGTTTATGCACACTACAGCCTACACTAATGAAGTGATTATGATAAAACTTATGAAAAGGATTGCAATTAGTGTGAGAAGATAATTATCATATTTTGGGACACATTGATCAAAGTGGCGGGGGGTCTACCATACAACTGCTGACTTTTCACACTCTGTTTTTAAAGTTTGTTGGGAGCATACAGACTTCATTCATTAATCAATTCCAATGACACTTTTGAAAAAAAGATGGAAACTTAAATGACAAAGAATTGATTAGTTTTGAACAATATTGGGAGAAGTAGTACGGGTCCTCCCAAATACCTGTTTACTGTGTCATCATTTTTTCAATGTTTGTTGGGAGCACACAGCATTTGTTCGTGAATGTAATTTTTTAAATATTGTCTTTAATTTGTATTACTTATATAACTAGCATGTTATTGGAAACATTTCCGTTTGCTAGTATTTAAATTGAAATAAATAAATAAATGAATTTTGATGACACTTTGGAAAAAGATGCAAACATGTATGGCAAAGAACTGATTAGTTTTTGAGCGACAGTGAACAAAGTGGTGGGGGGGGTCCCGAGCACCTGTTTTTTTGAAAGCTCAATAACATCTGTACCTGATAATCGAATTGGATGAAACTTGGTACATAAGCATTTAGTATGGTTTACAACAGTTCTGCATCGCAGCTTCCGGTTTTTTACTTAGGGTAAAAAATTTTTTTTTTAATTGTTGGAAGTTTTTTCAGTGTCTTTATGCGCACTACAGCCTGCAATAATGAAGTGATTATGATGAATCTTATGGAAAAGGTTTCAATTAATGTAAGAAGATAATTATCATCTTTTGGAACACATTGATCGAAGTGGCGGGGGTCTACCATACAACTGCTGACTTTTCACACTTTGTTTTTAAAGTTTGTTGGGAGCATACAGACTTCATACATTAATCAATTTTAATGACACTTTGAAAAAAGATGAAAACTTTAATGACAAAGAATTGATTAGTTTTTGGACAATATTGGGATAAGTGGTGGGGGTCCTCCCGAACACCTGTTTATTGTTTCAATGTTTGTTGGAAGCATACAACATTCGTTCGTTAAGTAATTTTGATGACACTTCGCAAAAAGATGCTAACATGTATGGCAAAGAACTGATTAGTTTTTGAGCGATAGTGAACAAAGTGGTAGGGGGTGCTTCGAGCATCTGTTATTTTGGAAGCTCAATAACTTCTGTACCTGACAATCGAATTTAGTACGGTTTACAACAGCACATTTAGTACGGTTTACAACAGTTCTGCATCCTAACTGCCGGTTTGTCACTTCCGGTAAAATTTTTTTTTACTTTTCTTAGTGTACAACAGAATTTATGTTTGTTGGGATACTACTGCTTTCTTTAATATTTTTATTATTAGAACTACGAAGTCTATAACATTGGTCAGCTTTTAATTAACGTATTTGATGGATATTAGCCCATTATATATCCAGAAGACTATGTTTCCAGAGCTGTGGTGAAGTCAGCCTATGCATCCGCGTCGCAATATTTTTTTTTATGATTTACAAAATAAAACAAGTTTTAACTTTTAAAAAATGTTTTTTTATTAAACAATTATTTTTTAAACAAAACTATTATATTAAATATTTGTTTAGATTTCTTTATTTTAACTGTATAATAACTTAAATTGTTCAAGTTCAAGTTATTTTTATTCTTCATTCATTTTTTTTGCACTGTTGTGTAATACATATAATAAAAAGTATAATACGAATTTGTGATTTATTAAATATTTATTAAACGAAAATAGTATTGATTAGATATTTGCACGTGTGATAATTAAATAAAAATTTTATATCATGATGAATTAAGAAAGATGAGTTTGTGTTCCATGAGTTTTAACGGCTAATTTTCTAAGATCTTTGAAAACATTGGAAAACAAATATCATTGGTGTGGAGTCCTTAATCATTTACATGCCACAATAAATCTGATTGTTGTGTTCATACCATTCAGCCATCTATAAACACATCAGAATGAATAAATGTTTTAGGTTTTACTTTACTAACAACCAAAAAAAAAAAAAAAATAAAAAATATAGATTTAGATATTTTATTCTACTTCCATTTAAAAAATTTGCCTAACTATAGAACTTTAAAAATAAAACTAGAAATATAAATATCCTCATTTCAAATCATTTAGCCTGTTTTCGCTGTCTAACGAGTTTTCCTGTATTTTTTTTTTTGAGATAAAACTGAGGTTCAACAAATAATTAGCAATTGAAAGGTGCACAAGCTTTAAAAGATTCAAAATAAACAGTTTTAGTTTAGCTTTCATTCATTAAAGAGATCAAAACAGGAATTACTGCAATATATGCATCACACTAATATTGGAAAAAAGACCAAGAAAATGACGTCACAGACTAGATGATTTGTCCTAAAATGTTTCATATACATTTACATTGGTTGTGATAATTTCGCTACCATCGCAATTGATTCTTTCTGGTTTTTTAAATTCGTATCAATATTACTAATTTTCTTCGAAATTATTTAAAAATTTATTAAAAATTATATAATAAATTTTAACAAAAACTTAAAAAAGGCTTATTTAATTAATCGTTAAATTTAATTTTAAAAATGCAATTTACCTAATATTTTTTCGTTTGTTTTTTTTGTATTTTTTGTTTCTTTTTTTATTAATAATAATAATATGTATGTATAATAAATTTTAATTATTAACAACTATTTACAATTGTATTACAATTAAAAATATCTTTTTCTTGTATTTTTTTTTGTATTGTTAAATTATTTAAAATTAACTTCTATATCATATTAATATTTATATATATATATTTAAGTATAAATTTTTTTTTACAATAATTAAAACAGATCTTAAAAATTAAAAAAATATTCGCGTTATTTCTTAGGTTGTTGTTTTATTTAAATTTAATTTAATTTTAAATTTTGTCCGTCCTATTTTGTATTATATTTCTATATTTATAATTAATTACAAATTTTATTATTTTAAAACATTAATTACTAATAAACAATACATTAATTAACAAATTTTCTAAATTTCCAATTGCTTATGGCAGAGTTTTTTTGTGTTTTAGTTTTTTTATATATAATTTTTATTTCGCTTTAAAGTCGTATGCAGTCGTTTTAATTATAAGAATATATTAACAGAAATAATTTTTTTGTAATTAATTAAATTTAAAAAAACAAAAATAACGTTATAGAGTAGGTATAAAAATTAGTATAAATAATTATTTTATTAGAAAAAAGGACAGTCATTGTTTGTTGTAAACTTTATTAAGATCTCGTGTATGTGTATGGGATAACGATTACAAATGTTATTAATTTATAAAAAATGAACGACAGATTTATCGCGAGGTGGGACAATTGGTTGAAATTTTGGTTGTTTTTTATTCCGTGTACAAATACCATATTATTCCCAACTCTTGGAAATATATGGAATACGAAATGTTCGGTTCATTATTAAAAAAAATTGTTCAACCTCAATATTAGGAATAAATATAACAGAAAAAAAACAAAACTGAAAATAGCTTGAATTAATATAAAAAAATTTGTTAAATGGACAAATATTTTGCAATTATTTCATGTCATGGGAAAAACATTGCTGCTTTGATTGTGTTTGCTTAGTAATTTTCTATGTAATAATTTAACAAACGTCACAGCTCCTCGTTGCCTATATATTACGCATGTAAAAAAATCGGAGATCATTTACAAAGATTTTACTTTGTTTGCTTGCGATTACTATGAGCTATAAATGAAGATTATAGTTCCTGATGCTGTCCCAAGAAGACGAAATGTACATCGAGTTATAATAAACACAAAACATAAAATATTTTGAATATCTTACGACTGAAAATGTTAGTTTATTTATAGTAATTTTTGTTAGAATATATTATGTATGTTAGCACTAATCGTAGTTATACGTGACCTAGAAAGTTTAACAATTATTTAGGAAACTTCTTAACTAAATTTATACGCACAGAATTAAAATATAAATTTGGAATCAAACCCTGATCACTTATTGTTAATTAAACTAAGAATTCTTATTCCTTTATCGTTAATGGCAGTGTAAGTTATAAACACAAAATAAATTTATTTGACGAAACTGTAACAAACTATGATGGTAAATAATAAAATTTACAAACAATCAAATAATTGCATTTAATTTAACTAAATAATTTATTATTTACTAATTTTTTTTCATCCCTCATAAATTATAAAATTTAAGTTTTAATTTATTAGAATATCTTCCTATAATTTTGTTATTTGTGAAAAAAGCTCTAATAAGGGATTTTTATTTGTTTACTCAAATAACTATTTTCTTTGTATTAAGTTTAACTTAATAATTAATTTGTTGTAACTATGTTGTAGATGTGCCGATTTTATTCATTGTAGTTATACAATGTTTATAATATTAATATATAATTTTAGTTTTATTTATTTGTGACTAATTTTAATTTCTTTTGGCTAGAAAACACAAAATATATAAATAACTATTTTGCATTTATTATCACAAAGTCGTAACCTTTTTTTAAAAATAATTTTAAATGAACGTTTCTCGTTCATAAGCATTTTAAAACGAAAATAAAAATAATTATTTAAAAAAAAATTAGTTTTAAAATTAACAGAAAACAATGTTTTAGTTAAACTTTATTATCAATATTCTAAAAATATTTAAAGATAAAATAAAAAGAAAAACGGTAGATATGCTCAGAAGTTTCATTGAATTATTTGAAGAGCACATCGATTGGATTCAGGTTACAGATGAATACAATTTTATGGCCAAGTTTGGTTATAAAAAATTGTCTATATCACTACCGTATTGAGAGCTGAATGGCTTACATTAAACTTGAGTCAGAGGAAACAAACTCATTTTCCAGATAAAGTGACGATTTTTTAAAAAAAATTCTTCAAAACTTTTAATAAAGTTTATGGGAGAATAAAATGAATTAATGAATTTAAATATTTCTCTATAGAGAAAAAAATTCCCGGAAGAAATAACAACCGGTCAGTTCCCCACGCCTGTACCTAAATAATAAAATAAAAGTTAAAACTGTTTTATTATTATTATTATGACTGTTAATATTTTTTGTTACGAAAAGCTTTGTTGATTATGTTTTTATTTAATTAAATATTAATTTTAAAATCATAGAGAGATGCTTGTTATGCCATGCAAAAATAAAAGTAACAAAACATAACAAAAGTTCATTGTAATTTCCAATGATCCACGATTTCATTTGTTTTTAATATAGTTTTGGTTCATTTGTCGAAGTTTGATTACATGTTGGTTAAATATGTTATCAACAATATAATACTTAACTGGAGTTTAAATAGGTTTTTCGCCAACGTTATTTTATTTTCTCTCTACAAAAATTTGAAGCCGAGGTAATCCCTCCTTTATCTTAAATAATTACTACATAAATTGTGAGCTTTAAACAACTAGAATGTTTCGCATTTCAAAAGATCCAATAAAACTCCGCCTATTTGTCTAAGATTTTTACGGTTTGAAACGTAAACATGCAATATTTTTTCATAACATGTTTGTGTAACGTCTCAGTTTTTAGTGATTTGTAAATATTTTGGATCTACAGATGTGATATCCCTACGTACTCTAGTGTCTACTATTGGCCTACGAGTTTACGTCAGATATTACATACCATTGGTAATAGCAGTGATTTATCACTAGCCAATATCATATCTTTGGAGTACTGATAGGAGTACTTAAGAGCGCTGAAATTAATACATATTTTTATTTTTTCACCAGTTTTGACACAGGATGGCTATTTCAATTTTTCGTTTTTTTTGCTTTTTGCTCTTAAATTTTTGTAGGTTAGAGACAGGTATAAATATTGTTTCATGGAACAAATTAGACAAAATTCCCCTTAAAATGCTGGGTTCGAAAAATTATTTTGGTTTAAAATTGACGAAACCTAGCTACTCGAACCTAGAACTTGTTTTGATTTTTATCCCTCTCATACTGAGATGGTTTTTGTTCCCATTTTGTTGCAAAAATTATTATTTACCTCAATAAAAAAGACTTTAAGTTCAAATGGTTAATGATAAATAACTGTCTAAACAAATGTATGTAACCCTGGTGCTGTTACATTTCTTTAATATCATTCGCCAATTGTATATGAATTTCATAATCTGTATGATGGTGATAAGCTTAGCCTCTTCTGATGCCAAACGAATTAATGTCAGGCAATATCAACTCCCTGAGTCTACAAAAATGGAAATCAGCAATCAAGTTAATCAAATGTTACCAAACGACATAATAGAAAGAAGCAATAGTCCTTTAAATCTTCCATTTCTTATTGTTCCAAAAAAAACATCAGATGATTGAAAAATGGCGGGTTGTCGTCGACTTCAGGAAACGGCGATAGCAAAATAGTTCACCACTCTGGATTTTACAAGTGGATACGATCGGGTAATGCTTAAACCACATGATCGGGAGAAGGTGGATTTCAGTAGTGCATCGGAGCAGTAATAGTTTTAAAGAATGTCATTTAATTTGAAGGAAACACCTTTAACCTTTCAAAGACTTATGAATACTGTTTTTTCTGACTAACAGGTTTGAAATTTGGTCTACCTGGATGACGACGTTGTTTATGGTTTTAATGTGAGCACAATCAGAAACTAAGAGACATTTTTGTAACTATTAGGAAAAATAATTTGAAAGTAAACTCAATTAAATTTCGGTTCTTAATGAATGAAATTTGTAATCTTGGACACAATGTGTGCTGTTGTACAAATCGCAATTGATCCATATTTTGAAGGTTTCAGTTCAGAGTGTTTAAGTGATTTCTCATGCCATAGGAGAAGTAAAAGGAGAAGATATTTAGAGAATTTAATTGTGTAATGATAGGAGCAGTACGGTAGTTTTGACCAGTGCACAGCTATTGCAATTGACAGTGAAAAACCTACGAGAATAGAAAACAAAAAATTCGCGTGACTTTTACAAGAAAGGAAAAAATTTCGAATGTTGCACTGTATTGTTCGTTCGGAGAGAACGGAGTTTGCAAAATAACATCGAATTTATTTAAATTTAAACAAAATTAAATAATCCTATGTGAAAATCATTCTCCATCACACAGAAAATTTAAAACATTTTTGAGCGAACCGTAAGCTGATGAAGTTCGTTATCTGGACGACCAACGCTAAACCAGACCATTTTAGATCGACTTCACACTTGGCATACAAGTAGTGTAGGTGAAATGAAAAATACGTGCTTTTTAAGTAAAAATTTAATGTGTTTATTTTGAGAACGGGGTGGTCCGAACGATTTCTGGAATTTAAAATGCCAGGTAATTTTAAAATGAAACTACCAGAGAGCGGCTCAACTGATATCAACTGTTTTATGTGGGTTGAAAAGGTAATTGGTTGGGGTTGATTAAGAATTTTTTGATTTTTTGATCCACAAGATGCAAGTTCCAACCTTCCGTTTCGGGGTAAGGTTGGAACTTTCATATTATGTTTATCTACAACACCAGATATATCTTTAAAAAAATTACTTCTTAATATTTTTTAATAGTGTACGCAATTTTTTCGAATTTCTTTCAAAAGGTCAATTTCTTTGCCAAATTATATAAAACCGTTGATATCGGGTGAGCCATTATATAGAAATTCGATTTTAAAGTCACCCTCAGTTTGAATTTTCAGAAAACTTCGAACCCCGTTCTCTAAATAACACTTTAAAATTTTTTTTAAAAATACAGATACTTTTATTACACCTATACTACATATATACCATTTATGAAGTTGATCAAAAATGGCTCAGTTCAAAAATCGACATATTTGGTGGCCAGAACACGAATCGTATCAGAGTATGGTGACCCACTTTTGCATAGTAATATTATCTAAGTATTGGGAAACGACTGAAGATGTTTTTTGCACTTCATTCATCTATTTCTTACTGATCATAATTTGCTTTTTTGACTGTCATTACACATTATCTAAATATGCTGAATACATTTTTACAATATCAAAAACAAAATGTGCAATCTTTACAAACATATAACTGGTTTTCAATCAAACTTAAGTTATTGAAGATGAATTTGCCTGAAAAATACTTAGTTAATTTTGAGTATTGGAAAGATATTGAAATGTAAAACAATTTTATTAAATAGAAGTGAAATTCAATTATTTTATGAATTGAAATCCTAATGGAATGAAATCCCTACATAATTACGTGACCTTGATGCTTACCTAATATTTCGTTCTATTGGTGTAACTAAAGTGAACTGTTCAATGTATTGGATATGGAAAAATATCAAAAATTATGTGTTCAAATGAATGTCTACAATATCTACATGCTTCGATTGCCTTAATTTTATTTTCTAAGAAAATCCGATTTAATCGAAAAAAAATCAAAGATTTGTTTTTGAATTCAGGGTAATGTTTATCATTGAATCATCATCCGTTCATTCAATGATAGTAACTTAAAAAAAATACAACATTCCCAAATGCCTGGGAGAGAAAATAAAAAATGCCGCTCTGAGGCCATATTAAACCCAAATTTTAAGCATATTTAAACCACGAACCAAAAAATATTTCTGTCATATTTCAAGTTAAACATTTTTCATTTATAAAGAAAATAGAATAGTCGAATTGGTTCTACTCCTAAATCGACAAAAATATTTATTTTAAAATGCTCACACATTTAATTTTGATGATTTCTTGCGTCTTAGAATTTAAAATAAATTATTTGTCTGAATGTTTTATTTAATTATGCAAGTATTGTTATTAAAACAAATAATAAGACTGACAAAAAATAAAAACTTCGTAGGGAGAATTAGTAAAAAATTAAACCTATATGTTGTTGATTGAAAGAAGCCATCAGACTTCTCAAAATCGTCTGTGCAGTGTCAGTCAAATTTTCGTCACTTGATCAAAACTAAAATAATCATATCTACCGATATTTTAATAACAATAATAATATATATCCATTAAGTTTTGATTAATTCGGAATGTTAGTTTAATTAAACATTAAAAGCAACTTAGTATTAGAAAATTTAAAGAAAACGGCTTATTTTCGATTAATTAGCATTAACATTTGTTTATAAACATTTAGAATATTTTTTGTTAGTTCATTAATTAACACATATAATAACAATTAAAACTAAAAGTTCATTTTTTGTGTGATTTTGTTTGGAGTTTTTTTTTATAAAGATATTAACATTTTTATTATTTAATTGTGATTTTAATTTATAAATTCTAATTATAATTATCCTACTTGTGTTCTTTCGATTTTTTTTTCTATTTTAGCTTAATATTCTGAGTTTATTAAATGCTTATTTTTTTAACAACCTTTTATTTGATTTAGTTTTATGATTGTTTTGATGCAGGTTCATGTTATTTACAATGGTTGTAAGTAATTAATTTTTTGTGTTTTTTTTTGTAATGTTTTTTATTAGTAACACAGCACATAAAAAATTGTTTTTTTCTTTATATTTAGTTTCACGTTATATTTATTATATTAAACATATTATATTTAATATATGTATAAAACGTATTAAGTTGTTTTGTGTTTTAATTTATTTAGACTAATTCATTTTTAGATATTAGATTTTGTTACGTGTAGCATGCCTTTCTTTTGGTTCCCTATCACACACCGAAATTAATTTTCATTTAAAAATTAAAAATAAAATCAAATTAATGAAAAAAGTTGAAATTCGCAAATAAAAAATTTAAAATCATTCAAAAAAGCGTTTGTAATTTTAAAATTGAAAACAAAAATTAACAAAATCATTATTAACTACAAAATCACATTAAAATATTGAACTTTCAATGTAAACTAACATAACAGAAAACAAGATTTGTTTTGACTAACAATTTAATAGTTTGCAATTTATTTCTATAAACTTTAATGATACAAAATAATAGGAAAAATAATCTATATAATAAAAATTAAAATAATAAATGATTTTATTATCTAAATTAAAGAAACTATTGTCAAACATTTCCAAATTATTATATTCTAAACTATTTAAATAATTAATGACAAAATTCTTTCGACATTTGTTAACAGGTCATATATCTAATTTCATAGTGAAATAGTTTAAAATATAATTCTTTTTTTATTTTATAATTTGCTGTTTTGTAATTATTAAAATTATATTCGATAAAAAAAGATTTGAAAAATAACAATTATATAAGCAAAACATTTTGATAATAAATTTTAATAAAAATAAATCTATCAATAATTAATAACAATAATAAATATAATAAAAATCAATTAATAAACGGAATGGTGTGGGAAACGTTATATAGTAAACAACACAGCAATGAAATGGCGATAATAATTTTATACTTTAATATTTTCCTAAATAAAAATAAAAATTTAATAAAATAAAATGATGAACAATTAATAAAATAATTTCTAGCTACAATATATGTTCTAAATAAAACCCCATTTAAAAACCTTTATCCCTTATTAATAAATAGTAAATTTAACAAACAATAAACAATTATTAATGGAAGTAATAAGTTATATTAAAAAATATATGTCTCTAAGGGAATTGTTGAAAAGTAATATTAAAACAGGATTGATATGATAAATCATAACAGTTCAGTGAAGAACCAACTTCAGGATTTTATAAAAACATTGCTCACAATATCAATGGATGTAATCGATTGAAATAACCAAACAAAATTTTGAATAAATATACAATAGCTACGTAAAAGCTCGTTTTGTAACATAAAAGCATGATTATCGGTAAGCTCGATCTGCTTTATCTGGAAACAGATATGGCAGCTAATATCTTATATTAAAAATCCATCACCACGATTAAATATGTATGTATGTGTTAAGATTATAAAAAACGATGCACAAGTTTTTTTCTAATTAAACGATTTTCAATAACAATCGAATTTCATCAAGGATTAACTAAGTTTAGAATGCAATTGTTATACTTGTTCACACTATGTCTTCTTCCGGTTTTGCGAATATAAGGCACTATAATTTAATGTATTTCAATGAAGTGTCATATAGCTTATAATAAAAAGATTTCCAAAAACAAATTCCAATTTGTACAACTGTACAACCGTTATTAATATCTTATTACTTCCATTACATTTAATTAAAACATTGAAAAAAAAAATTAAAATTATTTCAATAAACATTACATCGATGCAATGCCCAAAATTAAACAGTTTTAAAAATATTTATATATTATATACAAGACTTTCACAA
Organism: Diogma glabrata; assembly: GCA_963693315.1. Classification (NCBI taxonomy): domain Eukaryota; kingdom Metazoa; phylum Arthropoda; class Insecta; order Diptera; family Cylindrotomidae; genus Diogma; species Diogma glabrata. The sequence continues at coordinate 377,641,801 of OY856187.1, read as the reverse complement.
TTTTGTAACTAAATAATTAATTAAAAAGAAAATTTAAATCTAAACAAAAAAAAATAAAACTATAATTAAAACAAAAATATAAAATTAAACAAATTATAATTAATATTTTAACGTTATTAAAGCCATTTCACAATATAATTTAACATAATATATTTATTTATTTTGTATGATGTTTTGGTTTTAAATTAAATAATAAAATATAATTTAATTGCGTTTATAAATCAAAAATTTGGTGATTATTAAAATGATTATTTTGATAACGAAAAAATAAAAAACGAAAAAGTTTTTTAAACATCGTACAAAGTAATTTTACAATATATTGTGTTAAATTATATGGAAATAAAATCTCTGTCGTTCATATATAAGAATAGGGACCATCAGTTAAGGCGCTACACAGTAACAGTCAGGAGTTGTCATCTTTATTAGATCCACCACCACCAACACCCGATCCCTGGGTATTTGTATTACGGCCTCCAGATGGTCCTCGTGCTGATGCTGGTTTATATTCAAGACCAGGGTCAAATTGCATTAAAACAAATACCTTTAAATAAAATAGATAAAACTGTAATTAGAATTTATAAAATTATAAGGTTTCTTTTTTAATTTTCAATATAACTAAATCAATTTCTTTAATTATATTGCGTTGATTCAAAAATCTTTACCTAACATTTTTAATGGAAAGATGAAGTTGGATAGAAGTGACTAAGCCAGAGCAAATATTAATATCTAATTGAATATTGGGTATGAAATATTGAAAATTGAAAATTGAATATTGAATATTGAATATTGAATATTGAATATTGAATATTGAATATTGAATATTAAATATTAAATATTAAATATTGAATATTGAATATTGAATATTGAATATTAAATATTGAATATTGAATATTGAATATTGAATATTGAATATCGAACATTGAATATTAAATATTGAATATTGAATATTGAATATTGAATATTGAATATTGAATATTGAATATTGAATATTGAATATTGAATATTGAATATTGAATATTGAATATTGAATATTGAATATTGAATATTGAATATTGAATATTAAATATTGAATATTGAATATTGAATATTGAATATTGAATATTGAATATTGAATATTGTATATTGAATATTGAATATTGAATATTGAATATTGAATATTGTATATTGAATATTGAATATTGAATATTGAATATTGAATATTGAATATTGAATATTGAATATTGAATATTGAATATTGAATATTGAATATTGAATATTGAATATTGAATATTGAATATTGAATATTGAATATTGAATATTGAATATTGAATATTGAATATTGAATATTGAATATTGAATATTGAATATTGAATATTGAATATTGAATATTGAATATTGAATATTGAATATTGAATATTGAATATTGAATATTGAATATTGAATATTGAATATTGAATATTGAATATTGAATATTGAAAATTGAATATTGAATATCGAATATCGAATATTGATTATTGAATATTGCATATTGAATATTGAATATTGAATATTGAATATTGAATATTGCATATTGAATATTGAATATTGAATATTGAATATTGAATATTAAATATTGAATATTGAATATTGTATATTGAATATTGAATATTGAATATTGAATATTGAATATTGAATGTTGAATATTGAATAATGAATATTGAATATTGAATATTGAATATTGAATATTGAATATTGTATATTGAATATTGAATATTGAATATTGAATATTGAATATTGAATATTGAATATTGAATATTGAATATTGAATATTGAATATTGAATATTGAATATTGAATATTGAATATTGAATATTGAATATTGAATATTGAATATTGAATATTGAATATTGAATATTGAATATTGAATATTGAATATTGAATATTGAATATTGAATATTGAATATTGAATATTGAATATTGAATATTGAATATTGAATATTGAATATTGAATATTGAATATTGAATATTGAATATTGAATATTGAATATTGTATATTGAATATTGAATATTGAATATTGAATATTTAGTATTGAATATTGAATATTGAATATTGAATATTGAATATCAAATATTAAATATTGAATATTGAATATTGAATATTGAATATTGAATATTAAATATTGAATATTGAATATTGAATATTGAATATTGAATATTGCATATTGAATATCGAATATTGCATATTGAATGTTGAATTTTGAATATTGAACATTGAATATTGACTATTGAATATTGAATATTGAATATTGAATATTGAATATTGAATATTGAATATTGAATATTGAATATTGAATATTGAATATTGAATATTGAATATTGAATATTGAATATTGAATATTGAATATTGAATATTGAATATTGAATATTGAATATTGAATATTGAACATTGAATATTGAATATTGTATATTGAATATTGAATATTGAATATTGAATATTGAATATTGAATATTGAATATTGAATAATGAATATTGAATAATGAATATTGAATATTGAATATTGAATATTGAATATTGAATATTGAATATTGAATATTGAATATTGAATATTGAATATTGAATATTGAATATTGAATATTGAATATTGAATATTGAATATTGAATATTGAATATTGAATATTGAATATTGAATATTGAATATTGAATATTGAATATTGAATATTGAATGTTGAATATTGAATATTGAATATTGAATATTGAATATTGAATATTGAATATTGAATATTGAATATTGAATATTGAATATTGAATATTGAATATTGAATATTGAATATTGAATATTGAATATTGAATATTGAATATTGAATATTGAATATTGAATATTGAATATTGAATATTGAATATTGAATATTGAATATTGAATATTGAATATTGAATATTGAATATTGAATATTGAATATTGAATATTGAATATTGAATATTGAATATTGAATATTGAATATTGAATATTAAATATTGAATATTGAATATTGAATATTGAATATTGAATATTGAATATTGAATATTGCATATTGAATATTGAATATTGCATATTGAATGTTGAATTTTGAATATTGAACATTGAATATTGACTATTGAATATTGAATATTGAATATTGAATATTGAATATTGAATATTGAATATTGAATATTGAATATTGAATATTGAATATTGAATATTGAATATTGAACATTGAATATTGAATATTGTATATTGAATATTGAATATTGAATATTGAATATTGAATATTGAATATTGAATATTGAATATTGAATATTGAATATTGAATATTGAATATTGAATAATGAATATTGAATAATGAATATTGAATATTAAATATTGAATATTGAAATATTGAATATTGAATATTGAATATTGAATATTGAATATTGAATATTGAATATTGAATATTGAATATTGAATATTGAATATTGAATATTGAATATTGAATATTGAATATTGAATATTGAATATTGAATATTGAATATTGAATATTGAATATTGAATATTGAATATTGAATATTGAATATTGAATATTGAATATTGAATATTGAATATTGAATATTGAATATTGAATATTGAATATTGAATATTGAATATTGAATATTGAATATTGAATATTGAATATTGAATATTGAATATTGAATATTGAATATTGAATATTGAATATTAAATTTTATTAATTACTAAATTTAACTTATATCACCTAATTAATATTAAGTGCATTCGATTTATTATTGTTTACATTCAAACTTCAAAAATTTTTAATTAAGGTCAATATTCACTCAACTATATAGAGTTGTTAATTTTCAAATTTAAAATTTGACATAATTATTGTAATTTTACCTGATCTGTTGGTAGCAGTGAGAAATCATCTGGTGGATTTGTTATTACATATCTTTTACTACTAGCATCACAACTAGAACTTGTATCACGAAACCTATATAATCCTATACATAACATTCCATAAGATTTCAATGCAGCAACAAATAAATCACCATATTTTCCACATTCACCAAATTGTGCTAATGGACCATCATATAGCGATATTTGGCCCACTCGACATCTATATGGAATAAAATTTAAGAATTCGTATTTATTTTAAGTAGCTGAATAAAAAATATAATTACCGATCACGATTTGACAGACTTTCACTCGTACTATAACCACCACGAAGTCCAGCACCTTCCGCTAAAATTAATTCTAATTCCGGTGTGGCACCTCCTGTTATTAGAGATCTTATTAAAGTTAAGGCATTTTGATTGAAGTATGTCTAAATAAGGATTAAAGTAAAAGATTAAATATTGCAATCGATTTTTAAAAAATAAAATCTTACCGTTGACATTAAGGAATCCAATACACTAACAGCAAATGCTGTACCACAGGCAAACGGTTGAGTTAAATACAATTCTGTGTCCGGATCATCATCGTCGTCTTGATCAAGAAACTGAACATTACTATCGTTTACTAACTCTGTAACAAAAATTAACACATTTATATGAAATATTTTAAATTCACTAAACCATAAATGTTTGTCTTGCCAGTAATCATTGGTACATTTGCACCATAAACAGAACCCCTCCTTTGCAACACAATCGGACTTCCCGCTGTATTTAAATTGTCAAATTCTGAACTTCTTTGACTTAGAACACCTATTGTATCGTCAAATGTCATTGCTTTGATATTTAGAGATGCTAAAATCGCTTCTTTATCCGCTAACGTCGGATCATCATTACTAGGAACTTTTGCTGATAAAATACAACACATATCACATAAATTAACGTTTACTGCTCTTAAGTCTGCTCTGCTTAACGGTGAACCCTAACAATATAAAATGTAATTAAATTAAATTACAAACAACTGTTAATATTAATTGTCTTACATTAAGCACAGATATTTTGGGTAAATTTTGTAACATTTTCCATTCACGCCTAATATAATCAACAGAACCAACAATTACAACATGCTTTAATTCATGATAGTGAAAGTTAGATGCACGTAAGGGCATTACTAAATTTCTAAGACCTATTAATGGAGAATCTGGATCCGCAAATAAACACACAACCACATGTCCGTTTAATACTGTCATTGCCGCTTGATTTCGATCCTTAAAAAATTTTTATAATTAATTAAATATTTATATTTATAATTTATTGAAATTACCAAAATACAGTCTTCTAAATTTCTAGCCGGGCTCCAATGAAACATTCCAGTTGAATCATACTTCATTTCTGTTTTTTCAAAATCAAAATCTTTCGATTGATCGTCTGCTATCCCTGCTGGCATACCAACACCATTTTGATTTTGACCGCCGGTACCACTATTTCTACTTGTTGGCCTATTTATGTTTTTACGATGTTACAAAACGAAAGGATAAAAAAATATATTTATTAGTCAAAGTTAAGATTTCCTTGTTAGTTAAACACCATATTAGCAATAAATATTTTAATAACTATAAATTTATATATTTAAACTATAAATGGGCAAAAGCGGGTTTTTATTAAAACATTTATAACACCAGTATTACACATCTAGTAAACTTTAATAAAAATTACAAAAAGTGATAAATATAAAGCCCGTACGTAGTAGGCAGACTATTTCTAACTATAAGAAAATAATTTTGATTTTGAGAATATTGGTTTTTAAAAATAAAATTTTTATAACATTGTATATTGCTATTGATGATCATAATGGCGCAGCTCAGTGATTAAACAAATTTTTCTTATTACAGAAGTATAATAATAATCGCATACAAGAATTGCAAATAAACAAATAAGAATAAGTGTTGAAATTTATAAGATTTTCCCATTTTTACAACATAGTGTTATTTTTCGAAATTTCGAATTTCAAATTTTTTTTCGAAAATTGCTTTCTGGTGTTATAAATATTTTGTAATCATTTTTAGGATGAATAACATTTTTTTGGTTTATATACAGTCATAAACATTTTTATTTTAACAGTTATGTAAATTATAAATAAATTAAATATATTGAAATTACTCGAGGCAGACATTTTGTTATAATTTTAGAAGCTTAAGTGTAATCTGAATTGTTTTATTAAAATCATGCTTGAAAACTACAACATGTTATGTTAACATAATTACAAAATAATACTGTTATATTGAAGTTAGCGCATACATGAGTTTTTTTACTTCATAAGCAAGTTGATAACCCGCGTACGGACTAGCTTCGGGCTCCACAGGCCTGAAAAAATTATAAAAAAATTGCAAGAGATATTTATATTTAATCAAATAAAACATAAAATTAAATAATTTTAATTTAAATTAAAAACGTTCAAATATAATTAAAAAATTGATAATTGAAAAAGAATAATGTTGTTTGGGTTTATAGTTTCCTGTTTCTTAGTTTTATCCCCATAGGTTTTTAAAATTGTTCTTGTATATGTAAGTAATTTGTTTGTACTCATTTCCGTCAATTACACAAGATTACAATTTTAATTTTTTATCCGTAATACCGGATCAATCCCGTACTTTGAAGTTCTCGGCATATACGAAAGATTTGAAATTGTTTTTCCACTTTTGAAGGCTTTAAGTTATGCGTAAATAGGGAAAAGGTTGCCGTCTAGTAGAAAATGTTATAAAAGCTAATCACTGATCTTAGTGATTAAGTTAAATATTAATTTTTTGTTGAAACATTAAAACACATAAACAATTAATAGCAACAAAATTAAAAAATTATTCACGTAAAAACGTTATTTAATGTTTTAATTTTGTTTTATTGGATTAATGGTTAAAGAAAATAAACGAAAACATTTTAAAAAATTTACATTGCTTTTAATAATTAATTTAATTATTAAATATTATTTTATATTAGTTTAATCATATGTTGGATAATTTCGTTATACCTAGGATACGTTGAAGGCGATGTGACGTTGTCGGATGGCTGTCTGTTTACTGGTTTAACTTTGTTTACTTGCTTTATAGAGTTCATATGTTGCGTTGAACCTGTGATTGCATTATTACGACGGTTTCGATTTATTACTGTAAATAAAATAAGGGTTAGGTGTTAGTTTAAAAATAAAAATCTAGAGTAGTTTTGCTCTTATTTGCAACAAAGGGGCGGGGATTTACTAAGACATTAGTCATATTTATTAAATTTAAAAGTTTGAAAACTATATGTACAGAGACATACAGGAAAAGCCAAATTAATACTATGTTCTTGTTTTTGCGCCAATTTTTAATAAAATCATAAAAAATTATGGAAGTTTGGATGGCCGACATTTTCGCCATTTAGCTTAATTCTGTATGCCACATTTACTACTATTGTCTTAAACAATGCCGAATGATCGTAAACTGTTAGGTCGAACAGTATGGAGTCTTGTGGATTGTTGTCAAAGTTAATCGTTTGACTTTCGTACCACAGACTGACCAACAAAATATCAAAGCCAAAAGTTATTTGTTTTGACACTACCTTCTATGTTCGATCTTTTTCTGTTTTTAATCGTTTTGTCAATTGTGTCCGCGTTTCTTTTTTTTTCTTTTCAGGAATAACATAGTCAGCATGTCCTTTTTTCCTGTCCTGTAATTAGTGGAAAATCTTTCCGAGGATAAATTTTGAAATGGGAATTTGAAACTTAACTACTTTTATTGACGCATGTCACACCGATTAAACATTTTTAAATTTAAAATGCAATTAAAAATGTTTACGTATATCGTTTGTGGATTTGATATTGTATCTTATAGTAAAACAAATATTACACTCACAATTAATATCCTCACGCTCTCTAGTTATATCCCCTGAAATTATTTTAAAGTTTTTATCAATAATTAATTTAAACAAAAGAACTAATTATTTATATTTATATTTGAAATTTCTACATTGTTTTAATATTATGTATATACAATAAACAGAAAACATTTATTAATTTTTAACACAATGTTAAACCAAAGATTAAAAATACTTCTACGGCAGAATTAAAAGCAACTAGATTATTTTTTTAAACTTATAATAAATAAAATAATTTTTGTTAAATTAATTATAAAAAACTCAAATAATTAATGTTTTGCCAATTACTTATTTGCAATAAAAAAAAGTTTGGCATATTAGTAATTGTCATATGGAGGGGAAATAGTTAAGCTAAAATTTGTTATTGTAATAGTATTAGTATTAGCACCGTACGTAATACTGCTAATTAAGAACGGCATTTGTGTTAGATTCTGATTAGTAACTGTGAACATGTAGTTAATTGAAACAAAATGATTTGGAATTAATTGGATTCACATTTTATGTCCATATGTCGTCCACAAGAGTTAAAATCGAATGAATATGGTTGAAGCAAAATATTATTTTATTAGATTCCCTAAAAACTTATTTTTTTCTTGATTAATCAAAAATTGCAAAAATTAAACTAAAATAAACTTATAAATTAAAGCATTTTGTAGTTTTTCTTGACGAATGTTATAATATTGAAATAAATCATCGATAATTTAAGTTTTAAGAACCGAAATCTTAATTTTTTTTTAAATTAAAGTTATTGTATGCAAAAGCTATTAAAGTGATGAAAGCTTTTTTAAAAAATATAAATCAATTTTTTTCGAAAAAAAAATTAAAACTATACTGGATCTATATATTTTTTCAATATATGTTTTTATAAGCAGCAAATTAGAATGACTGTTTTTGTAAATTCTTTAAAGGAATTTAATTTGAGTTTGCCTTAGCACAGACTTGCTTTATTTCTTTGCATGGTATTTGTCTCTTTATGTTGGCATTTCATCATCAAAGTAAATATATATGTTTAATTAGTTGGTCATTTGAAATAGTAATTTTCAATGAAAATCTAAGAAGTTGTTGTAAATCGATTAAGGTTGTAGTTTGTTGCTTTGATTTATAATTAAATATAATGTGCACTACATCCCCCCCCCCCATGAAAATTAACATTTTGATTGTTTTATTTTTTTTTCATAATTTTAATAAAACAAATAAAATTGCTTTAGCTATTTAGAAGTTATTTGAAAGCTATTGAAGCTTGCAGATATAGTTTTTATAGATAAAAGTGCAGAGCCTTATAGCAAACCCTAAAATTTTTGAGAATTAATTCATATTATCAATTTAAACAGAGGCAACATAATACAGTAGAAGCAAAATGAAACAAAGTCAGCAATTTAATATTGTTTAAATAACGTAAATGATTTAGAAAAACATTTACCACGCAAATTAGATAAAATAAATCTGAGCAATTCAAATCAGTTGCCACAATTCTAGTAGTAATTAAAAAAAAATTTAAATTTATCAGCATTCTATTTGCTTTCGTTGCCAAAAAATTCTAAAATATTTTCTTGATACATAAAAAATGTTGACATAAAACAGTAACAAAAATTGTTTTAAAAATAAAACCTAATTTTTAAAATGAAAAATCAAAATGTGTTGTTGTTTTGAATATTTTATTTTTTTACCGGTTGTTATTCCGCGAACGTGCACCCTTTTCGGAAGTTCCGGTGGGGTGAACGTGGGAGCGGGATGATGATCATCTGGAAAATTATACAATATTTCCTGAGAAAACCGTGATATAATGAATTTTTATTTTTAAATATTTTATAAAACTTATTTAAAAAAAAAAATGAAAATTGTAAAATAAGGAAAATCGCGCCTACTAAAACAAGACTATTGTTTAAAAGCATTTTAAAAATCTAGGGAGTGTCTTTATAGAAATATTTTTAAAATTGTTGATTGAATTTTTTGTTCTAATTGAGTAACAAAAAGCTTTAAATATTTTATTTCATATGTCGAAAATAAAAGTAGAAAATAAAAAAAAATTGGATTAAATTGATTTGATTGTTCGTGATTTAATAATTTTCAAAGTAAAAAACTTTCATGCGATAACTCTAATATTACTAATAACTATTCCTACGATTAATAATTTATATTTTATCTTTGCTAGCAAACTTATTTGTTAGTAAATTAGTAGACATTCCGAAATAATCAACTAATTAAATATTAAGCTTTTCAAATTAAAATTTGCATAAACACAAATACTAATTTAAGTGAGATAATTGCGAAAAACTAATAAATTAAAAAAAAAAATAGAAAAATTATAACATTCTCTACGTGAATTTCTCCAGGTGTTTTTTTTTTAAATTTACTTAAGATAATTTGTATTTTTTGTTAAAAAGTGGTTTTGGAATATTCCTCAGTAGCGTGTATTCGTTATAAACTATGTGTTGAAATTTATTTTTAAACTTTTATATTTTAAATTATTTTATATAATTCATATGTGCTTATATTATTCTAATGTAAAATTAAAGTTTTCTTTTAAAATAATGTTTTACTTATTACGGTTTTAATATTTATAACAATTATTCATATTTTTAATATTGAAAATTATAGTTATATATCGGAATACAAAATATTCTTATCAATTTCAGATGTCTTTTAAATTTAATTAGGAATAAGTATTATATAAATTGTGATAACATTCAGTTAATTTAAAATATTTGATTTATTAATTTATTATTATTTTGGTGAAAGACAGACAATCATCATCAATTATTTTAAGTTTTGCTTATATCAAACTTACTTGGAACAGTGATGTCTTCATCTATTTTTCAATCCGTCCAACACCAAAAGACGAACCCATTTTAATTTTTTTTTCAAATCGAAATAGAATAGAAATAATTTAATTTAAAAGTTAGCATTAGTATTATAAAAATAAGAAAAAAAAAAGAAAAAAAAAACGAATAAAACATGTTTTGTACGTATTGTTATAGAATTAACATAAGATTTAAAAAGTCTTACGTTGATATAAACGAAAACAAAAATTTTATAAACAAATTTAAATTTAATTTAAATAAAGAAAAAACTGTTTAAATTAGATTCATAAATTATACGACAACGTGCAAATTTGTTAAATCCGATTTTTAATATATATATATATATATATATATATATATATATATATATATATATATATATATATATATATATATATATATATATATATATATATATATATATATATATATATATATATATATATATATATATATATATATATATATATATATATATATATATATAAAGAAATTAAAATAATATATATCGGCTGTTATAATATATATATATATATATATATATATATATATATATATATATATATATATATATATATATATATATATATATATATATATATATATATATATATGTATATATATATATATATATATATATATATATATATATATATATATATATATATATATATATATATATATATATATATATATACATATATATATATATATATATATATATATATATATATATATATAATTATATATATATATATATATATATATATATATATATATACATGTTGTACACATGATAAATAAAGCTGTATAGATTTTAAAAACATAGACAATGAATTTTGAAGTTTAATTTGAAAGCAACGTAATCTAAAGTGTTTTAAGTACATTGGCAGCAATGCTTAAACTTAAACAGTTAGCGTCTGTTAGATGCCCTAAAATGAAAATATAACTGCTTAAGCTTATCAGATGAAAAGATAATAATTTTTTTTGTAAACCAAAATTTTATCCAAGATCTTTCAGGATTAGTTATAAATGCTCAGAAAAAGAGACAGGAGGATAATACACGAGTAAGTTAAATAAAGAATGTGCATATATTAGACTGGTCGTTAAAAATTAAATTTTCTCAGACACCCCCTGAAAAATTACTTTTGGTAATTAAAGGTAAAGGGCATTTTTTTTTAAATAAAAGGAACACGTGTCGCAAATTTACTGAAGTCGATTTTTTGATAAAATCGTAGTTTTTTTTTAAATATCTCATGAAGTATGCAGATTTAAACAAAATCATTTAAACATTTTTGTAGGAAATTTAATTCTCTGCAAAAAAGCTGTTGTTCACTTTTTGCCTAAAACATATATTTCTGGTGATATTTTGAAAAAGAACTTGTAAGTTTTAGTAATTTATAAAAAATAAGTGTTCTTTAAAACATGTGTTCGCTAAAAAAACACCTTCGTGGTTTTTTGACGAAAACGAATGTTTTTAAATATATATATCCTATAATTACTAGATCACATAATTTGAAAATTAAAAATTTTTGCTTTATGTTCTTACAATGTCTACTTCTTTCAAGCTACCTCAATTATTGTAGCAGTATTATTTTTTAACTCTTTATTCCATTTTATCCATCCATTAAGGACCGCACGGTTGGATTTTTATTGGTCGATAAAAATGCTGAACTATTGAACTAAGTACAAAAAATATGGTTTTTGAATGATAAGTATAGCTCTGAAATGATTTGTATCGCTTATGTGTTGCGATAACACTAGTTTACAAATTTTGAACTTTTTTTGTCTCCCTGACTAAAACTAAACTTTTCTTGTGGATTTGGCCCTGCTAAATACGAATATTATATACATTGTTTTACGTTGGCTCTGGTTTTTGAGATAATCACGAAAAAAAAAGATAATCACGAAAAACGTTTTTCAGTGAAAAAAATGGTTATTTCGGTTTTTGGATCGCTTATTTTACAAAACAAACAAATTCAATGCATTAAACGAAACAAGTGCATAGTAGAGATGCTAACAAACATTTTGAGCTTTTTTTGTAAAAATCTTAGAGCCTATAATCTTTTAAGCTAAAACACATGAATATTGGTGCGGGTTGCACCAACTTATTCAGGTTTTCTAAAAAAAGTGAAAACTCAACATTTGGAAAAACAAATTTTTTACTAAGAATAATTTAAATTAACTGACGATGATTTTGTCGACGAAAATGCACAACTTTACATGGATATTTGGTATAATTCAAATAAAGTGTGAGGTTTACAATGGTGCAATCGGTGTGTCGGACGATGCCCCGTAAACTGAGGAGCCATAAGCTGAAAAATTGCAAATTAAATGGTATAATTTTCTTACAGAGTATGAAGTGGTGGCTTTGCAAGCGTTCATTTAATAAAACTCTATGTCAACATTAAAACTCCCCGAGGTAAATTTGCAGAACAATTGGTTGTATTTTGTTGCCATTTCATTATTTCCCTTGAAATTGAATCAACTTTTTTGTTTCCATTGCAGGTGCAAAATTGCCTGAAAAAAGGCTGTCGTTTCTTCGATGACGGGATAGTGGTTCTGATCGTTTATCTTAAAGTGATTCATTAGCAAGCTCATTCTTATCAATTTTCATGTGCCGCGGAAAATGAAACTATATTGGTCGCTTGACCCCGAGATGGTCATCTCGAGTGCATGCATTTCAACACCTCATTTCAAGTTTTATACAATAGAAACTTATCTATTCATCGTGGTCTTTTTTGTTATCAATTTAGGAACAGGTGATTCTATATTTTGGCAACGTTTGTGGAAGATATTTATACCTGAAAAACCCATTTGCTTTGGATTCAATGTTTGGTAATTATGCTCAGCGAATGAATATCTGTTTCAAACCATTTTTAATGAAAGAGCAACGATATCAAGGAACTGTTTGAGAGAAATGGAACGGAATTAAACATTTATACAGATCGCCATCAAGCACCATCAGGGATGGACATTTATCCCTTCGGGAGTAAGAGAAGTATTTTCCAAGCAAAAACGACAAAATTATTACAGCTCCGCCAGCATGTCACCTTGTTCCAAACTATCTTAGCAGTTCCTTCAACGAATTTTGCAACAAAACTTCAATTAAAAAAAATTAAAATCACAATAATATGTATGTAAACACATAGTCGATTGTTAATTTAATTCCTTTGAATTTGAATATTATTAAGATAATAACATTTTCTTTCACATAAATCATTACAACTCCTGACGATGTCCAAAGAAATTAAAATGTATGCTTTTATTGTAAATCGTTAATAAAAATTTTCTAAGCATCGATTTTTGAAAATTATTAGAGATTATCTCTATTTCGGTATTCGATATACTGGTATTGAATGTCATATCACCAATTAATGGTGTTTTATTTAGTTACTATTAAAATAATTAAATAAGCAACACTATATTAATAATATCTTATGAAAACGACCAACATATAATATGTTCATGCAAAACGACCCAATAAACTTTAATGGTAGACCTTTTATATTAATATAACGCAAATATTTTCTTGAGATGAATAGCGTTTTCGTAAAAAATAATCCATCGTTGGCAAACAATATTTTAAAAATTGCTGTAAATAAAAATTGATGGTAATAATATTTTTCAAAGATATATTTTTGTATAATATATTTGTTTAGCCCTTGTTTTATACACACGTTATATAAATTTACAAAAAAAATTAAATATTTAATTTTATTTTTTATGATCGCTCCATTTATTTCGTCTTTTTAGAACATGTTCAAGAGCAATTTACTCCTGAGGATGTCCTAAAAAGACGAAATATATTAAGCAAATATTGAATTTATAAAAAATAAAAATAAATCTTTAATTTTTTTTGTTAAATTTATATTAACTTGCGTATAAAACAAGTGCTAAGCAAATATGTTATTCAAAGAATTAGGGCAAGAGCCTATGGTAAAAAGTGTAAATTATATATATTTTTGTTATTTCAAAAATTGGATTATGGATATTCGAAAATCAGAATTACTGAATATTGTTGATAGATTCAAAATTGCACGTTGTGTAAAAAATAATATGTGTAAAAAAATAAATAAATTTACATTTATTATTATATTTTAAAAAATAAGTTTTGTTTTATTTTATACATATAAATTTTATATTTAAATAAAATATAGAATAGTTTAACACATCACGTTTGTGCGATTTTTGAAATTAGTATTTTACAATTTTATTTTAATTGATCGATTAGATTATATGAAAAAAAAAATGAACTGAGTAGAATTGAATTGAAATTGGAGTTGAAAAATAGCATAGTGGTTAGAGATAGTGATTAACTTTTAATATCATATTTATATTTCATATTATATTTGTTTTTTATATTTGTAAAAAATCTTTATATACATAACAATTGGTTTGCTCCCAATTTTGTGATATGAGATGTCCGACATCTTCAAAATTGTTTGTTCGTTTTGCGCTAAGATTGACTAAAATGATGCCGAAAAAGTTGAACTAAATTACAAAATCGGCAAATACTAATAATTTTGAAATACGCCATTTTGAAAAATAACGGTAAATTACTAAACGGTTTTTTAAATTTGGGTGCATTTTCAGTGGTTATTTGATATTATTTTAATATTCCACAAAGATATCATTTTCGGTTAACTATTTATTTGGATTTTTGTAAAGCAACCTGTACTTTGTGAAATTTTAAAACTTTGTCATCTTTATTCAAAAACAACATTTAATCTAGATCTTTCTGATATTTTCTAGCTTAGCTCCTTTTACTTGTCGGTAGTGGAAATTGAATTCAGTAACTCCAAATGTTATTTTTTGACCAAAATTGTAGTCCATGAAAAAATTCTTTTATGCTAAATGAGTTAGACTAAAAAATTTCAGACAGAGTCCAACCACATTTAACTAAAAGAAAAAGTTTAAGAGTATCATGTTGATGCTTCGTATTTTAAAATTTAGGTAGCAAAAATTACGAGTAAAAAGTTAGTAAAAACAATAAGTAATTTATTACCTTGATAGTCTGTTTTGTTTTGCCGAAAAATTTAATTGTGGGTCTATCTTAGTTTAATTTTTTTATTCATTTTCGGTAACATATAGGTTTTGGACTAAAAAATTCTGTAGACGATTCAAGGTTCTATAAAAACTTGTTTAATTTATTGGGAAGTTGAAGCTGGCTTAAAATTACGAATATGCATTTAAACATAGCTTTCACCAAACTGAGTTAATGTACCTCTTTCGTTTTTATTATTTAAAAAAAAACATTGCGTTTTCATCATACTAACAACAATTGAAAGAACCTTCATCCAATTTTGGCATTACAGTATCTCAATCTCTATTCAGAATACCTCACCAACAAATATATCTCATTAAAAGACACCTACAGAATCATTTATAGTTGCTTCGCCGACCAACTTCTTTACAAGAAATTTCTAAACAAAAAACAATTAAAAAATTAATCCAATGGTTTGTGGTTTAATCACCACCATGGTTGCATATGAGCGTGAACCACTGGATTAATACTTTTATTGTTTTTTGTTTTGAAATTTTATTGTGAATAGGTTGGTTGGAAGAACCTTCGCTCAAGTGAGCTAGCGACAGGGTTTTTTTTCGCGAGCAACGACCAAACCTCCAGACCTCATACTACAAGATGGCGCCCAACGTGGGGCTCGAACCCACGACATCAATATTACGAGTTTCTCCTGTAATTATGTAGTAACGACAATGTTAATGTTGAAGATAAATCATGTTCTCGTTGACCATTTGGGCTGATTAAAGCAAAATAAATACATTGGTTTCCACCCGCATAAATTTTATAAATTTGTAATTTATTTTTGACAAATAAACATAAACATGCAATCATTTATAAATGAAAACGGACATTTTTACTATTTGCAAATTGCATTTTCACATAATTTTGTATGTGAATTTTTGTTTTAAATTAATGTATTAAGTAGGCCGAAAATATTCGCTGTTCCTTCCCACCAGAAAAAAATAATCGAAACAATTCGTTTTGATTTGTTAAAAAATAGTAAATGAAGCGTTTTTATTGGACCTTATTGAAACTTTATTTTATGAGTTGAATTGTCAACAATATTTTTAATTAATAAATATTTTAATGGATTAATTTAAGCAAAACATTTTACAGTAAAAACAATTTGGAAAGCAACCCAAACAGAAATTAGTTAGGGAAAACCTGAATACAGTCAGGGCGTGATCAGGGCCTGGTCAGTCCTACAAGGGCAATCCCTATTAGGACAACCTGATGTGGGCCTGTTCCGGGCTTGATTTAGAATACCCTTTTAGGGTTAACCTTATTTGAATATTTCCGGCCCTGATCAGGTTTTTCGTATTTGACCCCAAGCTGAAATTTCAATTGTTTAAAATTCACTAGAGTATTATCCATTTTAGAAATATATAGTTAAAATCGTTTCATGTATGTTTTAGTTATCGCGTCTCGGCTGAAAGACTATAATAATAGTGATTAAGGTGGTATGTATGTTTTAATTTTTTCCATTGTAATTTTTATATTTTAATTTGATTAATTTATGTATATAATATATAAATATATATCAGGGTCTGATCCGCATATCCCAATCAGGGCCTGATCCGATTATCCCTATCACGCAGACTTACCAATGCCTGATCCGGACTAGGACAAACCTGATCAGGCCCTTACTTGAGCCCTGACAAATTTCTGCTCGGGAAAATTAACATAAATTAGGACCACTGCAACATAAAATATTGCGAAAAGATTTCGATTTTGCGCAATTTTCCTCCGCTCATACAAGAAAGTGTTATATCACGAGCTTGTATAGTAAATGTCTATTGCTCAAACTAATTGAACAAGTTTATATAGAATCTTGATAATGAAGATTTCGGGTATTTTATGTAAAAAAAAAACTTATATATGTTACCGAAAATTAATAAAATTTTTACCGATACAGATTTTAGTAATTTAAAGATTAAAATAAATACAAAAAATTTATTTACGATTTTGTGTGACAGTTTTTATGTAAAATAAAGTCAATGTTCTAAAACTATCAAAAGATAAGGTTTTTAGTGGTTTTTGTAATATAAAAATTAATTACAGATTGGATTTCGATCAATATTTGTAGATTAATATAATATAAATTAACATTTCTATATTTTATTTAAATCGTTATTTTACTTTGATTTTTAACTTAAAATAATGAAAAAATGACCCTTATTCTAACAAAAAAATCTAAAAAGCAATCAATAATACCTATAATTTAATGGTTACTTATTAAAGTAATTCTATGACAGTAACATATAGTATTCGGTACTACACAAAAACTCGTTTAAAGAGTTTCAATCTTTTACACATAAATGTTCATAATAAAATTTGTATTTCCAATTAAAAAACAAAACTAAATCATTCATTTTACACACAATAACTTACAACATACATCCATAATAATTTTTACTATACAGTTTTAAATAATTGTGTTCACATACCAATAACACAACCATTTGATCGTCGTCCGCAAATATCGGTGACCGATCAACGTAAAGAAATATGCACAAGTGAACTTAATACTAAGTTTACACCAGTATCTAATAGTACGTACTGTACTTATTAGGTCGACTATGGTCGATGTAAACAGTTATCAAAAAAGTACGTACCAAATATTTGGTAGGATGATTTGCTTCGTATCGAATTAGGTACGTAGCAAATAGGTATTATTTTTACGGTGTGAACACTAAAATTTGGTATGACATTTAAAATAAAAATAAATCAACTTATTTTATGAATATATATTTATTTTTCATGTGATTTTTTGCTGAAATTAAAAGTAAAAGAATTTTAGCAAGCATATAATAAATGTTTACAGTTTTCTAACCAAAAACTAACAATGAAAAAGACGCGCTAAAAATTGATATATCATACCTAATCAATAAGAGTTTACATCACCGTATCAAATTTAAAAAATATGATGGTGAAAATGGCTAGCAAATTTGATACGTAGCAAATTAGATACTGGTGTAAGCTTAGTGTAAGTCGTTATCAAAATGTGTTATGTAATTTGATTTTCATGGACTATGGTAGAGAAAACAACGACAATATTATTAGCAGCTTTTACGATAAATATGTTACTCTTATAATAAAAGAAAACAAAGTCGTGACAAATGGTGTCAGAAGTGGGATCTGATTATCTGGGATAAACCGACGTTCAGAATTAATTTCAAAAATTGAAAACAATAAACAGGAACAAATCGTTCATTTGGGCTAGAAATCTGCAACATATTTGAAATTTTTGGCGTTGGGGTTAAAATCCAATTAATTTTTTAAATCATTTTTTTTCTGTCGATGCTAATTTATTTTTTAGATTAATGTGTATTGGAAATGAAGAATGTATGTATATGTAACAATATCTGCGTGTACGATACCGGTTAAATGAAAACCTTATAAATTATCGGTTTGATTTAGGAATATTTCCAATGTTTTTCCTATTTTTAAACAAAATATTATTTACATATAAACGTTTTCGATAACAACAGAAAAGTCGATCATTTTTGTAAATTAAAGAGAGCTTACCAATAATTAAATTTTTAAACATAAATAAATTTCTAGAAACACAAACAATCACATTTGTAACAATCTCACAATGAAATTATAAACAAAAATTATTTTACAGAATTTTACACAGTTAGTTAAAAGAAGTTAATAAACATTAATTAATTAAAAAAAAAACATGGATATATTAGTTAATTATTTTTTAAATAAATTTTGTTAATGTCTGTTAATATGATAATTGATGTTTTTATTATGTTATACGTACTTGCACGACCAACCATTTGAACGGCTCGGACGCCTTTCCTGAAGGTGGCCACTGTTATTCAAATAAATACAAAAAGAAAAAAAACATGGTGTGGTCAGCGATGGAATGAAAAAAATATTAAAATAAAAACTAACATATACATTTAGAAAATAATGTTTTTTTGTATGGTTTAAATAATAAATTAAACTTTAAAAAAAAAGGAAATTATTACGATTAGTGATTACATTTTGGTTACAAACAACAGGTTACATAGTTTATAGAATTAATTAGCACGATGTATTTTTAATAAATTCATGGCTTATAGGTAACTTATGTGTTAGCTTACACTAATTTATATTATAGATCATTATAATTTTTATGTAGTATAACTTTAATTTAACATTTATATGTTTTTTCATATTTTAAGCTAAGGTTGGTTGATATTTTGAACCTTATATTGAGACATTTAATTAATTTGTGGTTTATAATTTTATCTGTATTCTCCAAGCTTCTTTATATTAAAGCACAACACATAGAAAATATAAACATTTTTACACTTAACAACCTTATTTTTTACAACAAATAATACGATAACTATTACATAAAGAATAAAATTAATATACGAGGAATACGTATAATTTATAATTCTGCTGGCTTAGAACCTTTTTTTAAATTGTATACATTCATACTTTTTTCGTTAATTTTGGGTGAGTTAAGTTTAATGTTCAATGAATAAACGTTTTTTTTTTTTAATAAAGTTAATGGTAGAGAAAGTAGTAATTTAAAAAGCTGTGCGCCATAAACAAGCGAAACGAAAGAAAAACTCTTCATTTATACGTAAGGGTTTGGATACAGACAACGATGTTAGGTCCTTATCTTGAATTTTTATGTGTATTTAAAAATATAACACTTTGGGCAGACCTTGTGTAGAAATGGTTGTTGACATTTCGTTTGAGAACAATATTTAGTACAATATTTTCGTTTGAATGAAGAGTTTTTCTAATGCAGTTAACTCTCTTCATATTCAAAATTAAAAAAAAAATATTGGAAACAATTTTTAATGAACACGTTAGCTTTCAATTTTTTTTTCTTTTCAATTTAAGTAAATTTAAAGCAACATCCAGCATAGATTTCTATCAAAATCTTTTAATCCAATAATAATGATTTCGTAATATAATAAATTTAATAATATTTTGGAAAATTTTTGACCATAATAGAAATCTGTTTTAAAGCATAATAGCATTTTGGAACATCTAGCGGGAAAAGTTATTCGAAAACTATCGTGTTGTATAATAGAAATCATAACAAAAACGCAATAGCACACATTTGAAGTACATTGTTCCTGTAACATGAAAATTAATAATTTTTTTATGATTAACATTTTCGTTCAAGTTAATTATTCATAATTTTAAAATATCCAATTTAAAAATAAATAAACATCAATTCAGTATTAATTTTGTTTTAATTTTGGTTGGTTTCAGTATATTTTTGTTTAAAACAGTATAAGAAACGTAAATTTTTAATAATTAATAAAATTAAAAAAAATAATCATCTAAATCAAGAAACAGTTTACCTGAGATTTTTAGCGATAATAATTTTGAAACAGAAAGAAGAAGAAAGAGATAGAATTATGGAACGATATTAAAATAGCAAATACTTATTAGATTTTAAAAGAATAATCATAATTAATAAAATCAATAAAAACGGACTAAGTTTTAAAAAAATTTCTAAAAAATTTTGTAAAATAAAATGCCTAATTTGATATAAAAAATATTTCTAAAATTCATTTTTTTTATTTAAAATTTCAATAAAATCCCAAAATTAATTGTTATAATTATTTATACAAATTGATTATAAAACAAATTTTAATGACTAGACCCTAAATATGATGTATATATATTTATTAAAAAATAAAAATAAACAAAAAACCAAAATGCAGAGCGCCATTAAAAAATTATATAAAAACAAAATAATAATTATGGTTGTCAAAAAATTAAGATTTTTTTTAAAAATTGTATGACTTATATAATCGTACCATCAATGTATGTGTGACAGGCTGAATTAAGACCTTGTTTAACCATTCCTGTTTGCATCATTATCATGCCAACATCTGAAAGGCCCAAATTTGGTTAACATTCATATAATTTTCAAACGATATACAAACTTTAAAAAAAAATGATGACAAAATCAAAAAAAAAAAATTAAAAATTTTAAAACAAACTTAGACTATTTTAAAAAATAATTAAAAGTTTATTTTCGTATTTATTATTTTCTTTTTCAAATCATGCTACTCGTATAGTAAACTTTAATTCATACAAATACTACAACAGATTATATTATAAACGCATTATTATCTTATAATTAATTTAAGACAATGGCTTATGTTAACCTTGCCTTGTTTTATATTAAATTGGAAAACTTTATTAAAATTTCATTATAATAAAAATTGTAATATTACAGAAGTTCGTAATATATTAGAGTTCAATATGATATATCCAAAACAAATTCGAACATGATTTTCTAACAGAATTACAAAAACAGCAACATAGCCCAGGGACGACATAGTGAAAACAGAACACAAAATCAGACAACCATAATACAACCGATAAATTTTATATTTTGTTGAAAAGAATAGAGAAAACAGACAATTTTGATGAGACAACAAATGCGACACTGTTGAACAGCTAGTATTTAAATGATGCTGTTATGTCATCAGCGTTTTACCATCAGAATGAACATATATCTGTAGCTCTATTCCGGTACATCGTGAAATAGGAATTGAGAAATAAATTAAAGCAATTTTTTCATAACTAGTATTCCGTGTCGCGGGAAATAACAAATTCGTATTAAAAAATATTTCTTTATATCATTTATTGCACTTTTTTCTCAATTCCCAATTCCCAGGGAAATGCCGGAATAGGCGTACTGGTGTATTACTTAAATAAATCTAAGTATGATATTGTATACATCTCATTTCGAAAAACTGTAATTGCATTACAAATGTAAAATAATTTACTTCTGCACATAATTTCTATAATTTAACAACATCGAATCCAAACCGGCAAATAAGTTTAATATAAATTTTAAATAAATGTTAAAAAAACGCCCAAATTTTTTACTGAGCTATTGGCGATAACACTTGAACAAAGCATTTGGTCCTTCGAGCCGGAATTAAGATTAAACTGCTGATCGATTGAGATTTTTCGAGATCGTTCCCAAACCTAGTCATTTTCTTAAATTATATTTCCTTCGAAACTTAATTACTTAGAAACTTTATTTGTCTAGTACTTAAAAATCAGTTGAAATGGTAAGTTTGTTACATTGTTACTTTACTTCTAAAGAATTTTACTTGCATTCTTTATTTTTACGAACTTAGTTTGAAAACGCTAGATCGTCTTTAAAGCATCTGTTTTTTTTACTTAATTTTTTTAAATTGAATATTTATTGCAATTAACATCCGTGAATTTATGTATTACCACTAATTTAGTAATGAGCTTAAAATAATTATTCAATAATTATTAAATAAATATTTAATAAATTTTTTTTTATGTGGGGCCCACTGTCCTAATGTTGTTAGGAAGGGGAAAGGTACATCCGTTTAAATTAATTGTCTGTGAAAAATGTCATCTAGTATTTCATGGTGGTAATTAAAACATAATTTACTATTGCGTCAGATCCCCCACTTTTCACTGAGTTCTGGCCGACCTGAGAGAGCCGCTGCCAAATTCTATGAATAGATGGGAAGATTTAGAGAAAGTTGATTTTTTACCAACCAGAAACTGGCATTTTCTTACTATATTTGTAGTTAAGTAAAACAAATTGTTAGAACATATATAGCATCGAGTTTTTACATTTTTTAAAATTTATACAAGGATCTACTGAACAATTAAAACTGTCTATTTTATTTTCACGTTGGATTTATCTTTTTTCGTTGCTCTACCAAGTGTGTAAAATAGTTCAACTACCTATTATACATAATACCAAACTTTTGGATTTGCTGAAAAGATTTGTTTGGTAAAACCATTTCTTTCTTATAACTATGTGCGTATATTACTAAAATGTCATATTAACAGTCCCAATTATTGAACCTTATTTTTCTACAGTTGTGTGTTGATCCGTTTTACCAAAAATTAATTTTATTTGCTTCTGCCATTCTGCATCCAGTTGAAATTCTTCTCTCTCCATTATTTGTTATTTACTATGAGGCTCAATTTTAATTATTAAAACTATTAATTGTTTTACTTATTAATTTGTAAATATTTCTTTTCTGTTATGCATTTAAATATTTTATATGAAAGCAAACAATCTGAATATTATGTGTAGTTGTGAAATAGTTTAAGAAAAAATTATATAAATCTATGAAATATGGTTTTTACTATATAACTATTTCTTATATAAAATTGGTTATCAACAAAATTATTAATTTCCATTTTAAATTAGTTTTTTTAATACATTTTGCAAAAAACATTCAAATGAATAGTAAAATGATTTTGGTATATTTTTTTGTAATACTAATAAATAAAAATTTGAAAATACACTAAAATTTACAAAAAAAAAAAACGCATTAGATTTTTGGATTTGTGCAATTAATAAAAATTTTAATAATAATTAAGTGGGAAAAATATATTTGTGTTATGATCAAATAATTATAATTTTTTTTAAGTTTATAGAAAAATGCAATTACATATTTTGAACAAAATTTTAAACAATCCGGTTATATAATATAAAATGCGGAGGTCATTCTCAGTTATAAAATAATACAAGCAATTTTTTTTTATATTTACGAAAATGAGTAATTTTTTTCGCTACAGTCAATGAAATATTATTTTCATTATAAAAAATTAATTAGGATAAAAGAAATTTGAAAATTATATAGCATTAATAAAAATATCATATGACATTATTTTATAGCATTTGAAAGAAAATTATAAAAAACTATTTAATTAAAAAAATAAATTACGATAAAAATAATTCTGAAACTAAGTATTTACTTTTAAATTTTCTTTAAAATACCTATAATAATGCACACAAAATCTTTAATTCAAAGCTTATTAAGGATCATTAAATAAAAATTCTTGCCGACAATTCTATACTGAAATGCAAATAGGAATTTTTTTTTAATTGAAAAAAGGAAACAAACATAAAAAAATAATTACAAATAATTATATGTACAAAAATACATATTAAAATAGTATTAATAGTTTAAAAGAATATATAAATATTTATTTGATTGAAAATTTTAATGCAATTTTATTTTAAAATTATATATTCTTTTTAAATTAATGATTTAGAATAATTTAATAATAATATTTTTTTAATATTAACTTTATGAAATTAATTAGAGCGATAAAATAAATTAAGTTTAATTTTTTAATTTTGAAATTTTATATACATAAATCAAAAATTTAATATCAAACAATAATAATTATCGTAGTTTTTCAAGATAAAACTTAAAGAACAAATTTAATTGATTATTGTTTAATATTTCATTGGAGGCTTCAAAGATTGTATATTCTACCAAAGAGAAGAAACAAAAATTTACGGGAAATTTGATGCTGCATAACCCGTTGATTTTAAATATAAAACTAATGAATATAATTGACATATAAATAAACCAATTTTATATAAGAAATTTTGATATATATATATATATATATATATATATATATATATATATATATATATATATAAATATATATATATATATATATATATATATATATATATATATATATATATATATATATATATATATATATATATATATATATATATATATATATATATATATATATATATATATATATATATATATATATATATATATATATATATATATATATATATATATATATATATATATATATATTTATAGTTTATTGGATGGACTACATTTTTCTTATGGTTTACTTATAAAAATCAACAACACTCAAAAGCATTTGGAATTGGATTGAATTGAAGAGAAATAAAATAAAATAAATCTGATAAAATAAAATATATTTATACAAAAAATATTAAATATATAGAAGAAGAAAGAAGGTCAGATAATATTTTTTTATCATCTTTTTACCTAGGTCACCAAATTTGGTCCTTGGTTGTGCAGTCACTGTATATTGAATTTTTGTTTGATGGTGACCCCCCCAAAAAATAAGTTAATTAATTAAAAATGTTTTATTAATATAATTGTTTCTTACAAAAATGTATTTTAATTTTTTGGAATTTGTTAAATGTATGATATGTGATAATAATCAAATAATTTCATCATTTAAAAAAAAAGGTTTTAAGAACATGTTTTACAATTTTAGTTTTTAAATGTAGATGGAGACGTTATGAATTTACTAAACATTTATGTGATAAAAAATGTAATAGGAGATTATTTAAAACTTTAAAAGGTAATACAAGATGAGATTATTTTTATTTATATTATTAAAATTTTCTAAATTACATCGAAACTTTTGACAAAAAATGCACCACAACACCTCCCCCTCGAAGAATTTGTAAATCGCGTAACGTTAGCCATTACTGCATATTTGTTTAGCAACGAAAACATTATTATTTAAAGTTAGACATTCTATTTCGTTCAAATATCCTGTTTCACGTTAAGTGATGTACAATGCACGTTTTTGTAAAGTTTGCAATTTTCAATTGTCATTTTACATCGTAACGAAACGTAGAAACGAATGGAAGGAAATGTGAGTTGCTTTATAGACTCTATTGTGTATTATAAAACTAAACTGTCTAGTCTGGACAGTTCCTATGTTTTACGTGTGTTACTTTTAGTTTGATCATTTTAAATTTTAGATATCTTACTATTTAGTTTTCAGATGCTTGGCAATTTTATTCTTGCAGTTCTTGAACAGGTTTATTACACTTATGTACGCTATTTGACTGTTGTAAAGAAAAGTTGTGTAATTTTAATTAAAACATTAAACATTAGCACAATGGACATAACATTGTACACTTTTATTTTTTAGTTAATTTGAAGTTAGGTTCCAATTAAAAATATTTGAATAATAGAAGGACTACTAGAATGATCAAACTTTACTTAAAATGGATATTTAATGTAACTTATATTAGATTGCTAAAAAAATCAACATTTAATGTAACAATTAGTTGCAATAATTATTTCATTAATTACAAAATATCAATTTAAATTTTTTAATTTATTCCAATCATAAATTTTTTTAAATTACTAATATCTTAGTATAAACTTCTGAATACAGAGGTGAACTTAACATAATATATATAACAAAGTTAATAATTTAATTTATCCAATATTCAAAGGACTGGACAGCATTTAATGAAATAATTATTAAAAATGTGTCTTCTCGATTATTAAATTTTTATTATACTGAGATTGAGAAAAAAAAAAATAAATATGAAGTAGTACAAGAAAATGGTGTTCCTAAAGTTTAAAAAATATAACGATTGTAAATAATTAATAATATACTTATTAGTACATATAACTGAAATATTTTTTTCAATTATTTTTTATTCTTTTTTGTTTGAGCTTTTGTTTTATGACATTTTATTTCTTACAATCTACATAATTTCAAATGTCGTATTAAAATAACTTACAATAATATATGAAAATAATAAAATAAAATGATATATATATATATATATATATATATATATATATATATATATATATATATATATATATATATATATATATATATATATATATATATATATATATATATATATATATATATATGTGTATATATATATATATATATATATATATATATATATATATATATATATATATATATATATGTATATATATATATATATATATATATATATATATATATATATATATATATATATATATATATATATATATATATATATATATATATATATATATTATATATATATATATGTATATATATATATATATATATATATATATATATATATATATATATATATATATATATATATATATATATATATATATATATATATATATATATATATATATATATAATTAAAAATTTAGTTGATATATAGATAAATATAAATTTTACTAGTTTGTCTATAATTTGAATTATTTTTCGTTACTTTCATATTTATTTGTATAAACATTTTTGATAAAAAGATGACAATAGGTTAATATAATAAATAATGAAATATATTATGAAAAACAGTATACTTACAGTTTTTGCATTTGCATTTTTTAATAAGTGTTTCATCTTTGATATCTTCATGACAGGCCTTACAATAAAACCATGCTCTAAAAATAACAAGAATTTTATAATTTAATAATTGGAAATCAGTAGAATGGTTTATTTACATTTAGTGAGTTTGTATATTCAATAAAAAAGTAGTACATCTTTCAATTTTTACCCAATATGGGGTAGGCGAGGGGCCTTTGGATGCTAGGAAAGCTCGAAGAAAGACACAACATTTAACATCAAATATTGTTTTCAACAGAAGTTTTATTACATATCATTCTGTACACTTTATAAGAACTAAGCATACTGTAATAGTTATTTAAAATAAATAATCATATATTTTATAAAATTTCATGAATATTTCCATTTCATTATATCATTATTACTGAATAATATTTATTGGTTTTGATTTTTTGTTTGATTTATAAAAATTAAAAAAAGAAATTATGCTACAATTTTTAATTCAATGGGTTTAAGTTTTGAAAAGATATTAAATTTATTAAGAATGATCTTGAGCAATTATCTTGAGTAACTAAGATAATAATTTGAATTGTTCAAATCGATAATTGAAAATTGAATAACAACAAAAATTTCTAACTTAAATAGAAAAAAAATAATAAAATTTCTACTTCAAAATATCATCGCCTCGATGGCGTAGTGGGAAGCGTGTCTGCCAAAAAATTCGAATCATAGCACTTATGAGGTATAGGTTCAAATACGTTCCCGTCCCCAGCACGTATAGGATCAATTGAGTTTTTCTGTGATAAAAATAAAAAACATACTCAAAAAAATCCCTAATAAATTCAATTAATTCTATTCAATATTCAAGTCTAGTGAATTAAAAATTCGAAACCATTTAAATGTACATAAATATTGTCGGAATTTTCAAAAGTTACAACAAAACAGCATTTTAGGTATTGGATTTCAAATATATTAGTTTAAAGTAATATGGTGTAGTTTAATTTTTGGTAGAGGTGGCGTTTTCCAGGTGATTATATTACGGATGGAGATGATGTCTGGTCCTGTTGAGATGATGAAGACTTGTCTTTCTTTTTTGATAAACAAATGTGCTGGCCAAGTTTAAACTTTAATTGATTTTTATAAATGTTTTCTGACATTCCTTTTTCAGTAACTTTTTTTTTTCACCAGAAGGCGTTACGGTGGGTACATACCGATACGAAAGGAAATCTGCAACACAACACTATGCATAAGTAAACTATCAACTATTTATATTTTTGATGGACTGAAAGTTGTCACCACAACACTCCCCTTCTAGTGTAACGAAGATGGTACGATTTAAAAAGAGAAAAATGAGAAAATAATTGTGTGGACGAGTGGGTCTACCTGCTAGTGTGATTGCGGTTTTTAGATTAAAAAAATGGGACGAGGTGGAATTTGACTTGCCTGGTTTTTACGTACACGAAGACATGTGAAAAAAACTTAGAATATTGCAATTTACGGGATATTGGAAGAACCGTGTCTTGAAGCAAAGGTGGTTGAAATGTTGTTACAATTGAGAAACGAAGTCAGATTGAGAAGTGGAAGTGGAGTTCTTGCTAAGAAATTCCCCCGAGAGGCGAATGTTAGTACCATAGAGTAACTCTGTCAATGAAGATTGGAAGTCGTTTCGTCAACCTCTCAAGTGCCAACGGTTTCTTCAGATGGCGGATAAGTACAGAGAGGATAGGGCACTCTGTTGTCCTACGAAAAAAAAACTACTTCTAAAAGGCAGATGAGTCTGACCAGTACCAACGGCATCAGAATAGGGAATGCAAGGGGAAACCACTCCATTAACGACTTATTGGGTATTCCAAGATTAAATGTGAAAGATTAAGTAAGTGTACAAAGAAATTACTTGAAAAGAAAATGATGAAGAATAATAAAACTAGATTTGAAACATGGAATGTTAGAAGTATGTAAGGAGGAGAAGCTAGTAAACTTAAAAAGGAAAATGGACAGGAACAACATGGACATAATTGGAATAAGTCAAGATAGATGGGAAGGAGCCGATAAAGAACATGTTGACGATGTTGTCTTTTACTTCACAGAAGTTAAGAAAGGAAAAAATGGAGTTTGATTCATTTTAAATAAGAGATTAAAGACGTGTATAACTAAGGTAATATATAATTGTGATATAATCATAGTTATGTCATACGAGTTTACATGCCTACCTTTGATTATGAAAACGAAGAGCGGTGAACAGAGTTTATGAAAAAATTGAAGACATCCTGAAGGAGGAACAAAAAAGTTGTTGTCATGTAGTGATGAGGGACTGGAATACTAGTTTAGGAACAGAAACGTTAGAAGAAGTTGGAGGAGAGTTTGGATTATGATCAAGAAATGAAAGAGGTAAAAGACTGATTGAGTTTTGTAAAGAAAAAAGTTAATAATACGGCACACGTGGTTTACAAACCACAAAAGACGGCTATTCATTTAGCAAGTCACCAGCTGATATTTATAGAAACCAAATTGATTTTAAAATGACTAATGAGCGATACAGAAATACCCCATACCTTAACTGGGGCAGACATATACAGTGATAATGTGTTACTAATGGCAGAGTTAAAATTAAAATTACAAAAATAAATAAAGGATTTAAGATCAAGAAGTGGGACATAGCGAAACTGGATGTTATTTGCTCAACAGGCTTAGAAATAATAGCAAAAATGAGGAAATTGAAAACAAAATTGATAGAGAGCAGTGACGAAAGATGGGTAAAAATAAACCGAAGCATAAAAACAGTGTGCAAAAATAGGATAGTGTTCAAGATAGGATGACCAGGCAAAAAGCCTTGAATAACACAGATCATGATAAATAAAATGGAAATAAGATAAAAATTAAAGAAATTGAATACTGAAGAAGGAAAAAAAGATTATAGAAGATTGAACACAGAACTAAGAAAAGAAACAGACAGAGCAAGAGAAGAGTGGTTCAAGAACGAGTGTAAAGATATTGAAGATTTGGTGAAAACAAGAAGTTGTGATATAGTTTACAACAAACTGAGAGAATTAAATGCGAAAAAGGAAAAGAACAGACTTGAAAACAAGGAATTAGAGAGCGAAGAGGGGAATTGAAAGAAGAAAAGCAAATCCTGACAAGATGGAAAGAGTACATCCAGAAACTGTATAAAACGGACGAAAAACCAAAGGTCTTAAACGTAGAGGTAAAAAAAAATGTTCCAAACGATGAGTTGATACCTAGAGTCTTACTCGTTGAGCTGTGCCTGGCAATCAAAGAAATGAAGAATGGTAAAGCAGCGGGAACAGATGAATGAAAAGAGGACCATTAGAACTGTTGCGGCATTTACGGGAGGTTGGCATGAGAGAACCAACACCATGGTGTAATAAGATATATGAGAATAGCAGGATGACTTTTTGAGAGCCCAAACGATTCCACTGGCAAAGAAACGAGCAACGAAAAAGTGTGAAGCACACAGAACAATCAGTCTTAGAAAGGGAATTAGTACAAGTTAAGCGCTCTTTAAGTTAAATCTGTTGTAGAGAGATATGTGAAAAGAGACAAGGAAGTTTACTTTTGTTTTGTAGACTTGGAGAAGGCTTTCAACTGTCCTTTGTGGGAGAAAATGATGAAGATTTTGAAACAAAAAGGAGTTGACTGGAGAGAAAGCAGACTATTTAACAGATTGTATATAACCCAAAGAGTGGCTCCACGGGTTGGTACATGAAGGACGGATTAGTTTTAAATGGGGAAAAGGCGTTAAACAAGGATGTTTTTTATCTGCAATACTTTTCAGCATATGCATGGACGAGATGGTGCAGGAATGTCAGATGGAACATAAAGAACTGAGTATAGGAGGAAACAAAAATGTCAGTATTCGACTCATAGACACTTTGGTGTTATTTGCTGAGAATGGAAAAGATCTCAGTAGTATATTGAAACATTTAAAGGAAATGGAAAAGGTATATGGGTTAAGAATATATATCAAAAAGTTAGAAGTAATGAAAATAGGTTCAAAAGAAGTGTTGAATATCAGAGTGGATGGAGAAAAGTTTAAATAGGTAGGCAGCTATAAATATCTATAAACAAAGGTTATGTGGAAACTAGACACTGTTAAAAAAAGAAATTAAGAAAATAGAAAGATTCGAAATGTGAATATCGAAAAGAATAAGTAAAATCCGATAGATTTTAAAGTGAGGAATGAGGAAGTTTTGAGTAGGGTAGGAGAAGAACGTTGTCTAGTAAGGGCAATTGAAGAAAGGAAAAGGATTTGGATTGACCATTTTCTTCGAAGATCATGTTTATAAGTGTTGTTTTGGAAGGGCTCATGAATGGTGAACTAAAGATGGTGGATACGGGAAGATGAAACCAGGGACCACGGGACCCCAGAGACCTGCACAAGCAGATAACCGATGAGGGTGATGAACTATAAATAGAGAACCACCTGCTACAAAAAACATTTCTTCTACGAAACATTTTTTTTGTTTTCTCTTATAGTGTAAAAAATTTCAGCAAATCAAAAAATGAATCGATGTAACGATTGCCTAATTTTGACATAAAGTAAAACTAAATACAATTACTTCGGTCTGAAAGACCTAAGTATTACATTCATGAGCTCAAAGTGAAATTCTTACCCCCACTTTTTTTGGCATTTCTCGACGTTTTAGGACCTACTGATTCTAAAACAGCAAAAAAAAAATGTATGCCTGTCTGCCGGCCGGCCGGCCGGCAGTCATTACCTACGCTGCAGGGAAAACCACTGGAGGGATTTCCCAATTTTTTTTTCTAAAAATAAGTATACTCAAGAGACAGGTCCGAATGGACGCTGTGTTCGATAACTGTACCGGAAGTGTGTCAAAAAACTCATTATGTGTGTCAAAACAAGGAAATTTGCATATTTTTTGCTTACAAAACGTTCATTAAGTGATTACGAGTAGGAACATTGAATTTCGAGAAATCTTGATGGTTGGGATTGGTATGTGAGACCAAAATCTAGATTATTGCATTATAAGTTTGTCAAAAAAATGTTGTCAAGTGTGTCAAAAGAAAGATTTTTATTTTATTTTTTTACCCAATTTTTCGGAAAAAAAAATTAAATTAAAATTTTGTTTGAAATGATTTTATTATTATTATTGAGAACTATGGCATTATAAGTTTGTCAAAAAAATATTGTCAAGTTTGTCAAAAGAAAGATTTTTATTTATTTTTTTACCCAATTTTTTGGAAAAAAAATAAAAAAAATAACGTGTATGACGTGAAAATATATTATTATTATAGAGGATTATGGCATTATAAGTTTGTCAAAAAAATAATGTCAAGCGTGTCAAAAAATGATTTCATTGATTTTTTTAGCCAAGTTTTTGGGAAACAAAATGTAGCTGTTTTTATGACGTAAATGTAATTGAAAATGAAATTGGACATGGAAATTTTTGAATTTGTTACAGTTTTTGAAATATTTTTGGAATTTTGAAAAAAGTATGCATTTTTGATTTTGTAATAATTTTTGCAATATTTTTAGAATTTTGGAAAAAGTTTTAATTTTTGATTTTGTAATAATTTTTGGAATATTTTTAGAATGTTGAAAAAAGTTTGATTTTATTATAATTTTTACAATATTTTTGGAATTTTGAAAGAAATATGAATTTGTGATCTTGTGATATTTTCTCGAATCGCCAAATTGAAGGTTTTTGAATAGTTTGCTGAAAATGTAAATGAAAATGAAATTGGACATGGACATTTTTGAATTTGTTTTTGAATATTTTTGGAATTTTGAAAAAGTTTCAATCTTTGATTTTGTAATAATTTTTGGAATATCTTTAGAATTTTAAAAAGTTTTAAATTTTTGATTTTTTACAATTTTTGTAATTTTGGAAAAAGTTTATATTGTTATAATTTTTGCAATATTTTTAGTTTTGGAAAAAGTTTGAATTTTCGAATTTTTAAGAAATTTTGGAATAATATTAGAATTTAGAAAAAGTTTAAATATTTGATTTTATTCCAATTTTTGGAATGTTTTTAGAATTTAAAAAAAAATTTCTAATTTTATATATATTCTTAGAATTTTGAAATAAGGTTCAATTTTTGAATTTTTATGAATTTTTGGAATATTATTAGAATTTAGAAAAAGTTTAAATATTTGATTTTATTCTAATTTTTTGAATATTTGGAATTTTGAAAAAGGTTTCAATTTTTGACTTTGTATAATTTTTGCAATATTTTCAGAATTTTTGAAAAAAGTTTAATCTTTGATTTTGTAATAATTTTTGGAATATTTTTAGGATTTTGGAAAAAGTTTGATTTTATTTATTTTTTACAAAATTTTTGGAATTTTGAAAAAAATATGAATTTGTGATTTTGTAATATTTTCTCGAAACACTAAATGGAGAGGTTTTTGAGTAGTTTGCTGAGTTTAACTAAAATCCATGTCCGCATAAAATTTTTTTGCCGAAAACTATATCAAAATCCTTAACCCAGATCGAAGTCTTGATATCTCAGAGCTGTGAGATTTCAGCCCCTCCATATTTTCTTTGTTAATTAATAATTAATAGTTGAGAAAACAAGATTTCTAAAATATAAAACTTTTACCTAAAAGTAGCTTCCTCATTATTCTAATCTTTTTTTGTGTAATAAATTTTGTGTAATGTACGTTACTACTCCAGGGAGTGGACGACCGCGAAGTAGGCCACGATTACAATAGGAAACGGACGTAATGAACGACCTTAAAAAAATCAGCTGCCATGGTAATTATGCCGCTGTTGCGATTGACCATGGAGCATAAACGCCACAAAAATAAATTTGTGTAATAGGAATTACAATATGTGTCACAACAACACCTTTTAAGTCCTAGATCCCACATCAACTCGCGTTTGATGAACAACACTTTTTTGAAACCTTTGTGGATTTAAGGCACTCGTGACTTTTGATTCGGGTTAAGAATTTCATTTGTACAATATACGGACAAAGATGTCACCTTCCATTTGGTCATTTAAAAAAAAAAACAAGGAGATCAGCAACAGTGCGACGATGTTGTAGGGAATAAAAATTTTATGTTAATTTTCTATCATACACAATTCGTATAGCACGCTTGTCAGCTAGTTACATTAATAATATATGTTTTACATCTAGTGAGGAGACCGATTTTTTTCTTTTTTATCTAAAAATAATAATCAATAAACTTATAAAAATATTTACCTTTTTACTTCATCTGCACTTTGAGCGATAAAAAACCCTTGTGTATTGGCCTGAATTTTAGCACCTCTTGGATTTATTGAAATTTTACTATCGATTCCTTCTTCGCCGCCTTTTATTTCAATTGCCAATAATAATAATTTTAATTTCGTAAAACACAATCTATAGAAAAATCAAAATTATTAGAAGAAATATATTTATGTTATTTATTATTAATTTAAAATCTTAAACTCATTTAATTCCTATAATAGCTTACATCTCAAAAATATACATATTTTTAAGCTATTGAACTAATAAGAATAAGTGAGATCATAAATGAGAATTATTATTGTTCATAAGATAAGAATAAAATTTCTACGCTATAATAAATATTAAAAATAACGTAGGTTAATTTCAAAAATAATACTTCTATTGTAGTTTCTGAACTGACTTCTAATTTTTAAATAAGAATACATACAATTTTTTTTTTCTAATCGAATTTGTAAATAAGTTTTTCAATAATCGAAAATAACTATATGCAAAATTTTGTGTAAGTTTTGGCTGTTAATGATTTAATTAATAATTTATCTAAAGCTGTTCAAAATATCTAAAACAAATGTGTAAGTAGTTTAAAAGAAAAGCAATACCGTTAGTTTAATTACTTAATATTTTTTGTTTAAACTATTGCAATTAATTTTGGTGTTAGATTAAAATTTTACTACAAAATACTTTTCTATGCCATTTCTAAAATATTTAAAGAAAGGTTTTCGATAGCAATATTAATTATATTTAAGCTAGGTATGTTCTAGAATATTAATTAGTGCTGTTTAAGTTAAAATTGTTACAAATCCGAATAAATGAAATATAAAAATAAAATTTATATGAATGTTAAATTTAAAAAAAATATATGACCGAGTAAAAGTTAGTATTTGTAAAAATTTATTGTAATACAAAATAAATAAAAGATAGGAAGGTGGTTTTGCATGTGCTCTTCCCTACTATTTTTTTATTTCACAAAATACTAAGAATCGGTTTATATTTCTAAATAATTTTCTTTCCATATAATTTTATTATGTTTGTACATTTGTCATTTATCTATATGTGCATAATATAAAACTTGAAAGTTTTAGACTGTAATTTATCTACGAACTACAACCAAACTAATTTTTACAAACTATTCAATTTTTTGCTTAATTTCAGTTATAAATGGTTTGGAAAAACCATACTGTAACAAGCTTGTTATTTCATAGTTAACGAAGGAATGAGAAAGATAAAAAAGATCAGAAAATTCTCAGTCATTTGAAATTTTTTGAAAAGGCTTCATTTCCATTATTTAATATTTCATTACGCACTGGTGCGTAACAAAGTTTTTACACTACTGCTACCCGAGGAATTTTGTGTTATAGTTATAAAATGTACTTCATAAACCAAATAATAACTGAATTATAGATGTAAATGGTAGATTAATTTTTGTTTCATTTTAACATTAGTATAGATTAACAAATTTAATTATGTATAAATACGGTGTGCCAGAACTCGTTAAAATTATCGAATTTTGAAAGATGGTTTTGATTAACTTATTTTTTTATAATCGTCTATTTGAGCCTGCACAATTTAGAAACACTGGGTTGTAGCAAATGTGAAATCATCAGTGTGTGTTCAACAAGAGCTTAAACACATCAACTCGTCATCGTGCCTAGTAATTAAATCTATTAATAACTAGATTAAATGTTAAAATTTTTAGTTCTTACACAATACGAATAAAATACTCGCGGACAATCCTCAAATAGTTTAATTTTAGTTTTTGTGGTTTTTGGGCTGGAGGAATTATTGAACCGTTTATTCGAAAATGCGGGGAATTCTGTTACTGTGAATCGTGCATCTAGCCTACCGTGGTAAAATTATGGTTTGTTGAAAGTTGCATACTTAATTAAATATAATATAGAAACAAATTGAACTTAATTTTCCAAAAATAGTTTAAACTAGAACTGTGAAAAAAATCCTAATCTAATATTAAGTTGCATAAGATACTAGAAATGAAAGAAAAAAGGAATAAGTTATTTTAAATTAACGACGGTGATTTTCTAAATCTCTTTCAAAATTTGAAGAATACCTCCAAATTTATAGAGAATAAATTCATAAATTTATAATTTTTATGATTGAATGATTTTCACTAATCAGTTGAAGAACTAACATTTTGTATGGGTGTATGGGTCTGTTCTAAATGGGTGTAATGGGTCTGTTCTAAAATTTCGATATGTTTTAAAATCTTGTTACAAAATTTTCTGCCTGCCTGACCAATATAAAATTTTTTGCAAGCATCGAAATTAAATGAATATACCTTAGAATTATTAAATTTTGTCTTTTCTTTGGATATGTTTCTTCGTTCATTTTGCATATATCGTCATAATATTTATGCAATTTGAATTTCGATAAAATAATTCTTTATACTTTTTTTTGTTTGCATTCAATGTTAATAATTACAAATTTATTTGCGTTTAAATCATTCTTGACTCATAGGAAGCAACTAACATATAGAGAAATAGATTATAAGCAAATATTAAATGGAAATCTAGAAACTTTGAGCTATTGTTGATAATAATAGCAGTTATGGTAATATTTTTACTACGATGTAAAGTTAAAATTTAAATAATTCTCTGGAATTGATACAATAAAATGTAATGATTCTTGTAACAAATTTTATGTTGGACAGACAGGCAGAAATTGACTTTTGAAGCATTGGGTTTTGGAGCTTTAGTATTTGACTTATTATAAAATACGAAGATTATTTTGTTTTGAGCCCTTATCGTTGAACTCAAAAATTCACAGTGATTGTATATATTGAAAAAATTTCGCAAAAAATTAAGTAAATATGAAAAGAATATTCATAATTCTATTTTATGGATAAGTACAGTGGACTGTTGATTTAAAACCACAAAGATAAAATTATCACAATGAATTTTAAACTAAATTTAGGCTTAAAACAAAAAAAAAATTATGTTAGTATTTAAAAGTGTCTTATAGTGAATTGCATGTAGTACATATTTATCTATCTTGGTTTTGTGCTTTTAACAACTATTAAAATTATTATGAAGAAAATTATCGTTTGAAAACAAGAACAAGTGTTTTTTGTAGAATCATATTTCATTTATTTTCATTTGGTTGGAATGAATGTTTTTTCTGAATAGTTAATTATAATTTTATATATTTGTTTTGGTATAAAATTTAGAAAAAAACTATAAAAATTAACGGGATCATGAAAGAAAAAACAAAAGCGTTTCATCAAACTTCGAAATGTAAAACTTCAAAGGTAAGGAACTGAGAATGTTTTAGAAAAAGAAAATAGTATATACAAATAAAATAACATTTTAAAAATGATTTTTATTACTTAAATTCAGAAAAACCACAATCACTAAATATCCAATTAAATTTGGAGCACGACCTTTCTAATATTTACAATGAACTATCGGAGGAGTTTTTACCTGATTACCATTCATTTCGTTCTTTTTTTTAGTTTAATAAATTTTTTAAATAACATATTAATTTTTTAGATGGGATTTTTCTTATATTTTAATAAATAAATAAAACTAAAGTTATTAGTTTTTACTAACGATATTATTAAAAAAGGAAATCATTTCAACAAAATCTTGATTCGCCCAATTATTGTCTGAGATTGATAACTGTAATATCTATATATTTCAATTTTTGATTATTGAAGTTGATTTTCTTTTAAAGCTCAAAAGAAAACGAATTGTGTTTATTAGAAATAGTTGTAATTAAAAGAACAAAAATATGAATGTAGTCTCAAGCGTTAATTGTGAGTAATGATTCTAAATTTTAAATAAAAACATCTCAGCTGGATGCAAGTTTTTTTAAAATACGTTCTTGTATCTTGAATGCATATAATCAAAATTTCATATATAAAAAACTAAAAAATTAGTTAGTCTACATATTATGTTCATCAAATATCTACGTATTAAAAATAATTTAAAAAATATTACAAAAACAAATTCTACTTTCATCTCATTAATTAAACAACAAATTTTATAAATTCAGGAAATATTTTTTTAAAATAAATTGTTTTGTTGGGTTCAAATTATATTTTTTTTTTTGTTTTGATTTGTTATAGGAATCTTACTCGCTCGCTTGTGGGAAAGTCATGCCAGTAAATGAAGGTGATAGGGTTTCAGTGTACATCTCACATCCTGTACCCTGAAGATAATCATTTTGCCATGCCTGTGTATCTGGCGACTGAAATATGAAATTGAAAATACATTGGATATTTGAATGTGATTATTTCTGTTTCAATCATAAAATTTTACAAAACAAAACTAAAAAAATTGTGTGGTTATTTCATTTAATAAAAATCAAAATAAAATGTGTTTTTGGTAGTATGTGATGTGTTAAAATTCATATTTATATTGCACGGAAAAACGGGTTGTATATAAATTAAGGATAGTGTTTGAGAAAAAGGAGGAATTTTACATAGCGTATAAATAATAATACATATAAAAAACATATAAAACCAACCTGAAATCGCTTAAGAGGAAAATTGATGTATTTTCAAACAGTGTTTTATCACAACAAAACATTCATTCACAGATAAATCAATCTATTTTGTGATATTTTTATATATTAACAGTTAACATCTACATTAAATATCACTCAAGAAATAAGTACATACTACGATAAAGTAACAACAAATTAGTTTACAGTAATGTTAGTAGATATCTTGATTAAAAATTAGAAATTATTGTTTTTCATAATTTAAGCTGAAATTTTATGATCTAATAGATCAGTATTTATTTTAAAATTGAATTAAAAATCGATTAATTGGAATTATAAAATAAATTTTTGAGCATAAATTTTTAAAACAATGAACTAGCTCAAAATTAAAATTGCACAATTGTACAAATCTTTTGTATCGCAACGGGCGAACTTAAATTTTAAATTTTTGTGCATTTATGCGGAGACGGAAAACTAAAATTTGTATATATAAGTAAATGAAATATGCGCAGGAACTACGCAGATTAAAAAAAAAATCATATGCACTTTTTTGTAGGATATTTAATTCTCTACAAAAATGATCTATGTCATTTTTTGTCTAAAACGTATATTTCTGATGATATTTTGAAAAAAAACTCGAGATTCTACATAACTTGTGTAAAAACAAATTTGACGAAAAAGTACAAATTTTAGTTTTTTCTTTTCACGCTCGTATTTTTATATTTTTATTCCATAGCAGAAGAAAAAAATTAGTAATTTTTTAACAGTTAGTTACGAAGTCTTACAATTTTGTTTCTAAATATCATCAGAAATATACGGTTTAGGCGAAAAATGACCTCCACCTTTTTTGTAGAGAATCAAATTTCCTATAAAATGTGATATGATTTTTTTTGTTAATCTGCATATTTCATGAGATATTTAAAAAAGTCTACGATTTTATCAAAAAATCAACTTCAATGATTTTGCGGCACGTGTTTATTTTATTTTAAA
Organism: Diogma glabrata; assembly: GCA_963693315.1. NCBI lineage: Eukaryota > Metazoa > Arthropoda > Insecta > Diptera > Cylindrotomidae > Diogma > Diogma glabrata. The sequence continues at coordinate 377,601,676 of OY856187.1, read as the reverse complement.
GAAAAATAACTTAATAAGGTATTTTTTAGAGACGTCTGAGAAATTTAATTTTTAACGACCAGTCTCATATATATATATATATATATATATATATATATATATATATATATATATATATATATATATATATATATATATATATATATATATATATATATATATATATATATATATATATATATAGCGAAAACCGCCTCTTAAAGTGATGCTAAATGTCAATGAAGAAATTTAATTCAATGAAATTCTCTGATAGTATTTGACCTTTTCATATTGTATTTAATGTGTTTGTATCACGGCAAAACATTTTTGGTCAACAAAGAAGAAAAATTAAAAATAATTTAAATTAACACATTTTTATTTGAATCGAACTAAAAATTAAAAAAATAAATTTTATTCATCAAATTACTATTTAAATAATGCTTTTCTTTAGCAAATTTTTCTACGATATGTTTAATAAAAACAAGTGGAAGAGTAATCACTATAGATTCTTAGCACGTCTAAGGATATTTTACGTTTTTTTTTGTTCTGTAACATTTTGTTTGTACATTTGTTTTGTACATTTTAAAATCCAAATATTAAAAATAATTTGCACCTTATTTAATGGTTTTAACAAAAAAGTTAACCTGCAGCCAAATTCTTTAACTGTGAAACGGTGAATTGATACATTTTTTATCACATCACTGCAAAAATACGGTTTCTCATCTAAGTAGGTAAAATTTTAAAACTAGAATGTTTACACCGACATTATGTAAAAACAATTACTTCAATGTGATTTGATTTTTACTTCGGTCTGAAAGAACTAAGTATTACATTCAGGAGCTCAAAGTGAAATTCTTACCCCCACTTTTTTGGCATTTCTCGAAGTTTTAGGACCTACTGATTCTAAAAAAGAAAAAAAAAATGTGTGTCTGTCTGTCGGCCGTCCGACCGTCCGGCCGTCCGTCCGGCCGTCACAACCGACGAAATCTAGAAAACCGCTGGACGGATTTCAAAATTTTTTTTTCTAAAAATAGGTTTACTCAATTGGAAAAGCCGAAAGGACGATGTGTTCGATAACTGTACGGGAAGTGTGTCAAAAAAATCGTCAAGTGTGTCAAAACAAGGAAATTTGCATATTTTTTGCTTAAAAAACGTTCATTTTAAGTGATTACGAGTAGGAACATTGAATTTGGAGAAATTTTGATGGTCGGGATTGGTATGTGAGACCAAAATCTAGATTATAGCATTATAAGTTTGTCAAAAAAATGTTGTCAAGTGTGTCAAAAGAAAGATTTTTATTTATTTTTTTACCCAATTTGTTGGAAAAAAATTAAATTAAAATTTTCTTTGAAATGAAATTTTATTTTATTATTTAGAATTATGGCATTGTAAGTTTGTCAAAAAAATGTTGTCAAGTGTGTCAAAAGAAAGATTTTTATTTATTTTTTTACCCAATTTTTCGGAAAAAAAAAATAAAATTAATTATTTGTTTCAAATGAAATTTTATTATTATTATTGAGAATTATGGCATTTTAAGTTTGTCAAATTTTGTAATAATTTTTGGAATATTTTTAGAATTTTGAAAAAAGTTTGATTTTATTTAATTTTTACAATATTTTTGGAGTTGTGAAAGAAATATGAATTTGTGATTGTTATTTTCTCGAAACGCTAAATGGAGAGGTTTTTAAGTAGTTTGCTGAGTGTATCATCTTGTCACTAAATTATGTTAATTTATGATCTGTTATAATTTTCCGGCAACGTATTGATATTTCGTGTTAGTTTTGTAATACATATCTAAACAGAGATAAGAAAATATTTGTGCTTTAACAAAGAGTTTTTTTTGATATACATTGCTGCCCAAAACTAAAAACCATGTCCTCATAAAAGTTTTTTGTCGAAAACTATATTAAAATCCTTAACCTAGACCGAAGTCTTGATATCTCAGAGCTGTGAGATTTCAGCCCCTCCATATTTTTATATTACATTTCTAAATTAAATCGAGAATTAATTTTTAAAATTTAATTTTTAAATACTTATATATAGTTAAATTTGTGAAAATCTTTGTTTAAATTGTGTTGACAGTTAAAGTTAAACATTTATGTATTTTTGACTTTTGAAAATGCGCCTTTTGCTATTAACTATTAAAACTCTCATGACATATAATTTGCATACAGAATTGCAAAAATGCTACTATGATAAAAATGTGTTCAGTTACAGAATTTGATTGCTATCTGTCTTAAAACCCAGAATACTCCACAAAGATTTGACTAACTTCATTATTAGCAGAATTGGTTTTTGAATAAAACTTAAAAGAGTCTGTTTTTTTAAATTTTAATTTTAGTCACACTCGAACATAAAAATTAATTTATAACCAAAACAATATTATATTCCTTATATTATATTCCGCTTATATTATATTCCGGTTAGTCCAAATATTTTTCAATGGTGTGACTTAAGCTATAGTTGCATTAATGTGACCCACGATGATTAACTTATGAATTTATGGTGTCAGGTAGTATTTTTGGATATAAAATATATATATATATATATATATATATATATATATATATATATATATATATATATATATATATATATATATATATATATATATATATATATATATATATATATATATATATATATATATATATATATATATATATATATATATATATATATATATATATATATATATATATATATATATATATATATATATATATATATATATATATATTTACAAGAGAAATAAAAAATTTCAGATAGAGTCTTTAACTTACTCGGTAGCTTGTGCAAAAGGCATACCAATGAATGTTGGACTTAATGTTTCTGTATACATTTCCATACCAGTTCCTCTCAGATAGTCATTTGTCCAAATTTGCATGTCCGGTGACTAAATTAAAAATTATAATCGCACAAAAGAAACTTGTTGTGTTTTTCCTCTTAAAATATTAAATATTAATATATATTTAAATGTATTTTATATATATTTGTAATGAATTTTTCTTTATTTAAAAACTAGGATATGGATAAAAAGTAAGTTATATGGATATGTTTGTGAGTTTAATTTATGTTTTTGGTTTTGTGTTAAAATAAAGGAAACGAAAGAAAATAAATAAATTAAATATTAAAAGACAAAAAATCAGCGAAATTTAATCGACATACCGTTTTGAATGAACGCATAGCAAATAAATTTGCCATCATTGTAGAAAATCCAGGTGCTAAACAGCTTTGTGCTATGAATCCAAGTTTTAATTCTGCTAAACAAATAACATCATCTCCTTGTTTCCAGTCCCAGGATGGAATGTTTAATAAATACGCCTTGAAAGTAAAAAATGAAAATAATATAATAAATAAAATCAATGTTTCAATCTCAATTTCTTAATTTTTATTTTATTAATAAGTCAAAACATTATAAATAAATTCTGATTACAAAATACTAATATTTACACCCGATCATTTACGTGTACTAACATTAATAAACATACAAAAACACACGCCATATACACATACACAGAGTATTTAATCTCCATCTAACTAAATATATAAACCCATGCTAATTTTTTTTAGAATGAAAATTTAATTTAATTTAATCATAGTGGGCTCTGCATTTTTCAATATTCAAGAGATGAACATGCGCATTAGTTTGAATTTATTGTTTTTCCTATAATCGGAGTGAAAATGTTAAAAAAAATATATTTCAGAGTTGAATACAATCAATTAAATTGTTTTATATTTATATTCTGTAAATATAAGTTTATTTTTGTGTTCTAAAACCATAACTGTGTGGTTCATTAGTCTGAGTAGAATAAAATAAACACTGTTAATTTTATTATGTTGCGTGTATGCTGCGGAACACAATAAAAATATTTATTTTATTGTATTGAACTCTGAAATAATTTTTTTTGGTGTAGCTGGGCCAGCTGTAACAGACGGTTTGTGGAAAACTCTATGGCTGAAACGACATCCTGAAACGTGGATTCGTTCTTGTTCAAAAATTAGAACCGAGAAACTAATCGTTTTGGCTAACAAGATTTGGGCATTTTATAGACCAAAGGTTTCTGGAACAATCTTTAGTGTCACCAAAACAGCAAGCCAATATAATTCTGAAACCACAGAACTCGATAGCCTCGCAGTCGTAATCGAAGAGTTGCGGCAACAAGTTTTTCGACAAGATCTAGATACCGAAATAACTTCCCTCTTTCGAACAATCAAAGAAGATTTTCACGGATCCGCTCGTGGAATCAGCACCGATCAAGATCACGTTCGCTCTTCCGCAAATCGACTGCGATTATGTTTTTATCATTATCAATTTGGCACTGCTGCGTAGAAGTGTGTGGATGGCTCGTGTACTTTTAATAGCCAATCCAGTTTGAACAATTTGATTGAAAAGTCGGCAAACTAAAACGTCCCAAAGTTAATATGGCGAACGGTGAGACGCCCCTTGACCGTCGCTTTACTAAAATTACTGAACATCAATTAAGGTTTCCGCCGTTAGCTGTGGCATCCTTTCGTCATTGCGTCAGTAACCAAGCCTAGGCTCTGATTTCTTAACAAAGCTCGGTATCATCGTTGATCATAAACGCCTTCTTGACTTAAATACATCGCTCCCTATTTGAACAACGGATACATTCGATCCATGAACAACAGTAAGGTTGTTTATAGTCAATTGGCAATATGGGGAAGTTCTTGGTAGCTTTCCTACATTGACGTAGGAACGTAATTATGAATTACCTGTAAAGCATAATCTTATGCATAGAATCGTAATAGAAGGACAACTACCTTCTTCTCGTTCGCGTCGATTTGTTATGGAAAAACACAAAACTGCAAAGCGTTAGAGCGAATATATGAACTCTTTAAGATTGTACAAACAATCAACATTATCCGTCTCTTCATCTCTGCATTTAGTCCCGAAACGCAATGCATTTAATGGGGGCATTATCGCAGATTTAACGCGGTGACAGTACCAGATCGTTACCCACTGCTCTATATTCACAACTTTTCTCTCAATTTCCAAGAAATTGTACTATATTTTCAAAGATAGACTTCGTCAGAGCCTACCACTAAATACCAGTACCTGCAGATGATGTATTTAAAACCGCAACCACAGCTCTTTTGGGATTTTTGAGTTCTCGAGACTGCCATACGGTTTGCGAAACGCAGCACAGACATTGCAGCGTTCCATGGCCAAAAGGGTTGATTATACATACATCGATGATATTCTGGTGTCAAGTGGACCAGAGTCCAAACACTTAGAACACTTTCATATCCTATTGCAATACCTTAAAGTTTTCGGCAGGGTTCTACCCTTGAGGTGTGCTTGGTGCATTCTCGCTATATTTTTTCAGTCACGATATATCTCTAAAGATGGTATCCGACCATCTTCAGAGAGAATCGTGGCTATCAACGCATTTCCCCAACCAACTTCTACGTGGCAAGTGCGGCGTTTTATCAGTATGGTTAACTACTATCACCGATTCCTTTCTCACTTAGCCGAAATACATGTTCTGAAAGATTTGCAGGTTGCTGTTTTTTAAAAAGGCAAAAAAAAAATACTTTTTGGCAACTTGAATATCGAACAGCTATAAAACAAAAGTTGCCTTCGTAGTTAGAAAGAGGCTGACGATGAATTAAAGGAAATTCACAACAACAATATTCATTCGCATAAATCGAAATTTAAATTTTGAGTTTCTTCTGGATCCTGCATCCGATTTATCAGTATGGTGGAAAACTTCCTCTCGCAAAAACCTGCATAGCCTGTCTCCGATGGGTCCGACCATTGATCAAATTGGTCTCTTCTAAATATTTTTGACCCAATATGAATGTGGACACGGGTCATTGGTCAAAAACATGCCTCGCCTGGCAAAAGTCGATGGTGCTTCGTCACACTTATTCCGAAACCGGACAATTTAACATTCCTTCTGAGCGGATGGAGCATATCTCTATAGATCTAGTCAGTCCATTACAACTGCCAAATACACATTCATACTCACATATTCATACTGACTATAATAGATAGATTTACACAATGGTCTGAAACCATACAGTTGGTTAACATCAAAACGGCAACTGTAGTGCAAACATTCGTGGACCGGTATATATCAAGATTTGGTATAACACTTGAGATAATGACTGACCAAGGCAAGGCAGTCAATTTGAAAGTAACCTCTTTCAGAAACTTAACAAATTCTTAGGTTCAGTTTTAGAATACGAATGAGTAGTAGTTTTGAATCTGGAGAAATCTTGATGATCAGCTTCTGTATGTGAGACCATTACATTTCATTTCAGAAAACGTAGTATTTTGGAAATGTTGTTTATAAAGAAATCTTCAAATCTTCTGAATATTCAAAACGATTCAGCTTATTTAGGAAATAGCTATAATTATATAATAAATTAATTTTTTAGATTTAAATTTTAATTAACTTTATTCAAATTTCGTTTTTTCTTAACTTAGTAACAGAAAATGTTTTTTGAAATCGTAAAAATTTTTGAACATATTTCCGTTTAGTTTTTTCTTTTCTTTTGTATTATTATTTTTGATTGTTTCATGTAAGTTTTGATAATTTTTTGTAAAATATTGTTTTTTGCTTTTTTAATATTTTTTGATATGTTTTTAAGATTTTTTCATTTGTATTCATTTTGTTATAGTTTTTTACCATTTTCTGAAGATGATATAAATTATATCGAAACGTCAAAATAAAATTTATAAATAAAATAATTAGGCTTCAACCAACGAATTTGTTTTAATTTGAAAATTATATATATATATATATATATATATATATATATATATATATATATATATATATATATATATATATATATATATATATATATATATATATATATATATATATATATATATATATATATATATATATATATATATATATATATATATATATATATACAGAGTGAACCATTTAACTTGGCACAACCCAATATCTTCCGAACAACGCAATTTTGAAAAAAAATTTAAATAAAAATTGAATGTTTTTGGATAGGCTTCATAATGTTATTATTTATTTTTTATTAAGATGAAGATTCCAGTTCAGCTCAATGCTTCTGGAAGTTGGAAGATTTGAGAAGGAGTTTTTCAGTTCAGTTCCAAGCTTATTTTTCTGAAAACAGCAGAAAGTGATCTTCCTGATCTATCATATACTGATGGATGATGGTAACTGAAGACTTGAGCAATCAGTCTCAAGTTTCTGAAAATCAATAAACTGAAAAAAAATTTTGTGATCAGTTCCAAGCACTAGGAAGCTGGAAAACTCAAGAAAGAATTTTTCTAATTTGCCTACGAACAAGAAAGTTATGACCATTTCAGAAAACTACCACCAGGGCGGCGCTCCAATCAAATACGAAAATATCTGAAAAACTGTAGCGAAAGAATTTTTCAAATTAGCCAACGAACAAGAAAACGTGCACAAATAACAAAAAAGAACTGTAGCGATGGAATTTTTCGAATTAGCCTACGAACAAGCAAGTTATGACCATTTCAATAGTATGCCACCAGAGCGGCGCCGCAGTCGAATATAAGAATATCTGAATACACAGAGCTCGAAAAATACAATAGTGGAAAAATTATTGTGATAGCTCTACAAATGCAAAAGTTAAATATGGCGGCTATGAAAACAAAATGGCGGAAATAATTTAAAATACAACGAAATCAAAATTTACTCTATGCCTAGACTCATTAATAAGTTTGGGTTCTCTAGGTCATCGGTAGTCTCTAAACGCATGACTAACACAAATAGGTTTCAATTTAAGAAAAAGTGGTAGTCCATTAGAAGATCTGGAATCTTCATCTTAATAAAAAATAAATAATAACATTATGAAGCCTATCCAAAAACATTCAATTTTTATCTGCAGCTTTTTTTTCAAAATTGCGTTGTTTGGAAGATATTGGGTTGTGCCAGGTTAAATGGTTCACCCTGTATATATATATATATATATATATATATATATATATATATATATATATATATATATATATATGTATATATATATATATATATATATATATATATATATATATATATATATATATATATATATGTATATATATATATATATATATATATATATATATATATATATATATATATATATATATATATATTTATTTATATATATATATATATATATATATATATATATATATATATATATATATATATATATATATATATATATATATATATATATATAACGGTTTGAGATATAACGGAATTTTGCGGTACTCTCACGGTCGCAATTTTCGACCTACACCAAAATAATTTTTTGTGCATATTTCGGCAAAAAATCTCTTGGACAAGTTCGTGAACTGGGGGTACCGGGTACCGGTTAAGCCACTAGAGTCTAAAAAGTCGAATAATCTAGAGCGCTATAACTTCCATTTGAGTCATAATATTTTAATAAAATTTATAAATATTGAATATTTGAACATATTTCTATTATTTTTATCCAGATGACAACATTGGCGGTACAGGTTCTTGCAAAATCAGCTGTTTTAATAATTTACTAAGGTTTTTTGTCCTTGATCTAGCTGAAAATGGCCAAGCTCACATTAAAAATTTTTGTACACAGAAATACAACATAAATCTTTCCAAAATTTAAAAAAAAATAGTTCAGGTCTAAAGGTTGAGACCCTAGGGCTGTTGAAATGAAAACAAACACAAAAGGCAATGCTTTCATCATGTTTCAGTTTATGTTATTTAATTTCATCTTAACTTTTAAGCAAACTTTGAAGCTATAGCCTCAATTTCAGCTTTGTAGCCCAAGAGATTTCATTTTCATAAGAATTATAATGTAATGTTTCTAATGTTTCATTTTTATAAGAATTATAATATAATACCATAGAAAATGATCAACTTCTCTTATGTTTTTATTTTTTTCACTCAGTATACCGTTTAAAAAAAATTAGAATTTAATTTAATAAGAACAAAAAAATACAACAACAATGATGATTTTGAATTAAAATTGTTTGATAATGTTTGATTATAAATAATGTGTGATGGTAAAATTGTAGTTGTGACGTAGTTCATTTGATCTTTGATGGATTTAATATGTTATGGATAATTTATACCAACTTAAATAAAACTATTCCGAAAATTGCATTGATAAAGTTGTTTCGGATAATGTATTTAAATCGGTTTGATAATTTTTTTGAATTATTCTGTTGCTACTTAAATTTTTTATTTAAACTAAAATCTCAAATCTGACACATCTAATTTTATTTATACACAAAACTGTCTGACCCCGAAATCTACCTATTTGCCGAAATCTACCTGCCGCTGGACTGTTTTATTTAGATTATATAAGTAGAATGAACGTAAACATACGTAAATTCTATGTAAATTATGTTATAGATATGTTACACTTATTGCAAAAAATACTAAAATTTATTTAGGATTGCTTAATAATGTGGAATAAAATATTTTCAAAAACTAATGCTGGCAATACAAATTTTATTTACCTTATTATGATATTGCATTAATTGAATAATTACTCTTATATCGTCGCTATAATTTTTTATTGAAATAACACGCATAATATTAGCAGCATCTTCGGCGTCAGGATCTTGACAATATTTATTTGCTAAAACTAAACAGGCATCAGCTTCATGTACCTAGAAAATACGAGTTTTGCTAAAAAAATTGTCTTATTTAATTGGTATAAATTTATTTAATAAGTATCTGTCATGTCCTTTATTATAATGTTTCGTGTTTTTATATCTTTATTCGTTTTTTGTTAATGTTATTTATTGTAAGGATCTGTCCTTTTATAAATTTAAATCTACATGCGTCGCAAAACATTAAAATATGATAAACATATAATTTCACATCAACTAAGTAGCATATCAGAGGAACTATATTTTCAGATCTGTTTTATCTAAAACACATGCATTTAATGTTTCATTCGATGCAAAATCAAATTAAAAATTAACAATTTTAAAGTAAAATTTACAATAAAAACGAAACATGCATTTTTAGTTAAAGAAAAATTATTGTTTGAATAATTATCATATGAGGCTATAAAACTATAACATATAGCTTTAATTATAATTCAGCTATGATCTATTACTTTAAGTGTGCATCTAATCTAATATTATTTTTGCAATGTAGTAATTCTATTACTTAAAACTATGGTTTTATAAATGAATACGCTAAAAATTTTCGGTAAGAGCTTTTCATTCCCGCACTTACCCTTGTTCTTCACATTAAGTAAACAGGCTTTACTATTACTCTTCGTTTTTTATTCGAAAAAAAATTCTTTAATTTTGCGTTACTTTTATGATGAAAGCCGAAACCTTTTGTTTATATTTGATTCAATCAGTTCATGGTTTGGGTATACACTAAAAGAACTCTTCTGATTGAAATAAATTGGTTGGAAAATAAACAGGTTGTTTTAACCATAGTAGTAGAAGAAAAAAATTAGGAAAACCAGAATAAAACAAAGTGGAACTTACAGATTTGCTTAAAATAACTTTTAATTTACACATTTCTGCTTACTAATTTAATACTGATCTTTGGGCTTTTAACATTTTTGCATAACGAATTCGTAATTGAAAATAAAATAAAACGCATAACAAAAAACAACTAATTAAAATAAACTTAAGACAATGATGTTAGTGTCGATTAGTTTTTACATTCAGATGGCAGATGCAAATGAACGATGAATATTAATTTGTAACAAATTCTGGGCCTTCTAAAATGCAAAGGAAATACAATAAGTACAAGATTGTTCTTCCATACTAGCATGGCGAGAGTGTAACGTCAATAGGGATTACTAGAGGGAATACAGTTGACCAAACCTAAATCTACAAAACACATGGTAATGAGTAATGAGTAGTACTGTAAGAAGAGTAAGGAAATTCTCCTGGACAACTGTTTACATATTTAAAACTTGTATTTTGGTTTGGCTCAAATTCTGTTAAGAAGCTGTAAGTGCGGTTTTTCATAGTTAAAAGCTTTAAGGAGGATATTTTGTTTTTCCTAAAGTGTTTTGTTTTTCTCTTTTTCACTATATGTTTGATTCCGTTCTTATTTCGTCAAAAGTTTGAAAGGTTTTTACTTGTTTAATATTTTATGCAAAATGCGATTCTTAGAAATTTTGGAGTTTGATTCAAGTGGTTGGTTTTAAAATTGGCAATTTAAAATTGGTTTATTCTATCTAATGGTCTCTAAGAACTATTGAAAGGTCGTTCTTTGGATGGAAAAACTAGCAAACTATAACTCAAATGGTACCAATATCTGTAAAATATTTGGTAAAACTTGGAAATGAATATTCGTTTTCTAGACATAACAATTGAGAATCATTCTAAAATTTTTTTTTAAACTAAAGGAAATTCTATTAAATCATTATTTCATCTAAAATGGTTTAACTCAAGAATAATCAATGACAACCGTTAATAATATATTGTATGGTTTACAGAATTTTTTTATATATCAATATGCATTCTGATATATGTTTTTTTTTGTAGCCAATCAAAATAATAAATGGTCAATTTTATTTTTCATTTGTTAATTACATTGAAAATACAAACAACATTTTGCAACATAAATTTAACGATTTGAATCAAAAAAACATATATAATAATAAATATATATAATTAAAGAAAAAGTTTAGTTTGCAAACATTTAATAAAACATATTTAAAGAAAAAAAAAAACAAAAATATAGACAAAACAAATTTTAAAGAAACTGTTTTCAATTTGGTGCTTTGAAACAACATTTTATAAATTTTTTAGAAAATTGTTTCTCGAGCTTTTTTGTACTTTTTATGTTTTACCAAATTGAATACAGGAATCACCAATCGATATATTAAATATATATTATTTATAAAGTGCCACTTTGTTTTAATTCAAATTAAATAAAATAATAAATAAAACAAAAGCATTGAGTATAAGGGGGCGTTAGTGTATTTGTTTTTACCTTAACCCGTTGTAGATCAATTGGATTCATAATGGTTCCTTGGAAGAATTCCACGGTTGTAAAATGACGTTTAAATAAACCTTCTAACTCCAAATCAGGTGGTTTTCTTTAATATTTATGTTTTTTGTAGATGTAGTAGTAGTAGAAACAGTTGTAGGAGGAGGAGTAGCAGAAGTAGTTGCAGTAGTAGTAGAATATATAAATGTGGAAAAATTGTGCAAATATAGTAAATTATGTGATCAAAATAATTAAATAATAAAACTATAATTTTTATTATGATACAATGATTTTAAGTTGAATCTGTTCGAACATAGATGTTTTTAGAAATAAGATTATTAAAGTATTTTGAGTTAATTATTGAAACCCGTTTTATGGTAGATAATTGATGAACACATTAATTGTTGCAAACAAATCCACATCTACAACATCTTGCTGTTATTTTCTATTATCTTTTAAATATTTGACAGTAGAAAATAATCAAACTCAATTATAAAACCTAATTTATTTAAATTATTAACTAAAATCCTAATAGAGATAAGTTGCATTCCAAAAATAATTATTAAAAATAAATTACCTATGTTTGTTGATAGTCTTTGAAAACCAATGCTTAACGACCTAGGCGATCGGAAATTAACAAACCTGTTTTTCCGTAATTAATATTTACATTAAAGTACAGTAAACACACTAGACTAATCGTTAAAATTTAAATTTTCTGAGACACCCCCTAAAAAAATTCTTTGTGGTCAAAAAACCATCAGGAATTTTTTTTTAAATCAAAAGAACACGTGCCGCAAAATCATCGAAGTTCATTTTTTGATAAAATCTTAGATTTGTTAAAATATCTCATAATCTATGCAGATTTAAAAAAAAGTTATATAAGCGTTTTTGTAGGAAATTTAATTCTCTACAAAAAAGAGCAACGTCATTTTTATCCTAAAACGTATAGTTTTCAAGATATTTTGAAATAGAACTTGTAAATTTTCGTAATTTATAAAAAACATAAAATAAAAATGACCAAAATGTCCTAATTTTCTTCTTGTGCTATAGAATAAAAAGAAAAAAAATAATCGTGACAAGAAAAATCAAAATTAGTACTTTTTCGTCAAAATTTTCATCATTTGTTCTTACGAGTTTCGAAGAATTTCGGGTTTTATTTCAAAATATCTTCAAAAATATACGTTTTAGAAAAAAATTTTATGCACCCTTTTTTGGAGAGAAATTATATTTCCTTCAAAAATGATAATGGGATTTTTTTTAATTTTGCATTTTTATGAGATATTAACGATATTATCAAAAAACAACTTCAATGATTTTGGGGCACGTGTTCTTTTGATTTAAAAAAAAAATTGCCCTCCTGGTTTTTGACCACAAAGAATGTTTTTAGGGGGCATCTCGGAAAATTAAATTTTTTAATGACCAGTCTAGTGAACACAGTAAATAATGATTTTAAGGCATAATAAATTTTACTTAATTGTTATATAAATTATGTACTTGAAGAACTTGTAAGGTGTCTTAATAAATAACAGACATAATTTTATACTGACAAAATTTTGCATTGACGACTTTCAACATTTTTTTAAATTCAGTTCAATCAATCAAACTCTGTTTGTAATGACCGGCCCTATTTCGACTCTTGCTATGTATTAAGAATCAAAATCATTTAAATAGTTCACTATCCTATTTCAGTTTTCATTTTTTACTTGGAAATCAAAAAACCGAAAACATTCATAACTATGTAAATCAATTTCAATTTATTATTTTATTTGACCATACTCAATAATAAAAAGCAGGGCATACAATTATCATAAAACTGTCATCAAAGTATCCAATGTAAATGAGTTTGCTGTTGTTCAAGGTTTATTAAATGAAAGTCATAAGTTTTTGATTTTTGTATTAGTATGTGAGCTGATTTTTGTTTTGGTAGAGCGCAAAATAGTTATTTTATTTTTCCTGTTTTCTTTCTTCACCTCATTTAACTAAAAGTTGAGATTATGTGATAGAAGTGTTGAATAATTGTTGGACGTAACTCGTAAGGATGATCAAGGTATGTTTAAAGTGAAACATATATAGAAAGTTCTCGCTAATAAAACCTCGATCAATCTGCTTGATCGGACAATATTGATGTAGTTATCAAGAGTAACAATTTAGAGTATCAATTCAATTAACAATTTGGATTTATCCATTTTACAAATTTTTATTATTTAAAATTAAATTGTTTGTTGCTTAATTTAAAATTTCTATCAATTTTAAAAAATAAAACCACCAATACAAGAAAGATCTTTTTCTGTAGCAGGGCATATCTGTAGAAAGGCTAGATCAAATCTTAGTGATTGAATTAGTTTTGTACGGGAATATTTTAGTAAGACAAATTCAGAAATATTTAATTGATTTTTATAATATGTAAAAATATTTTCTACCATTTTATTTAATAAATTGAGAATGATATGTTTTGTCTTATTGTAATAATAACAATGAGTTCTAAAGTTTCTGGTGTCTTTTTTTAAATTAAACTAATAATAATATCGCTATAAGGTTTAGCATTTCTTTCTTCTAAAACCCGAAATTAAAACGGCCATGTTTACTGTAAAACGGTAGAGTGACAAAAATTTCACCGTTTACCAATAAATGATGATTTTGGTTAATTTGCACTCTCTAGTCGTGAGGATGTCATGAACTTATATTTTTTAAAAATTCTATTTCGAAACATTTTGCATTGGTTTTTCGAAAACTATCATTAAACACATAAATACTGTAATTATAAATATTAAAGTATATAATTTTAAAAATAATATTAAATAAAACCTATTTACCATGCATTTAGATTAATTTAGACCATACAATTTTAACAGTAAAGGTAATAAAATTTTATGTTCTAACTCTCTAAAATTCTTGAAATTTAAACAAATGAATAAAAAATTATTTAAATTTTAATTATTTTTAAGAATGCTTAGTAATACAAAGCAAACAAATTAGTCTATGTTGCTGGTAAATAATTTTACAAAAATTTATTATAAAATAATAATAATGCGGCATCCTAAAACATTCCTCGAAAATTAAACAAAATTATGTACTTATAAAAAATATAATGATAAAAATCTCTTCTAAAAATGAAATCAATTATTAATTATATAAAATGTATTTAACATTTAATATAATTTTTTACTCTATAATTACATATTTGTTATATTAGGTATCATTGAAATTATAACAAATATATCTCTTATAAAAAATTACATTAAGCAAAATTATGAAAAAAAAGTAATCAATAAAATTAATAAATATATAATAAAATATAATATAGCGATGCCGTCCCACGAGTGTTGTGATTGGTTAACTGTTGTCAAGTTTCTGTTTGTTTATAAATATTTGATTGTTTTGTTTTCTTCAAATTGAATAAAGTACCTTAACTCGCTCCAAATCAACAGCGTTCATCATGGTTCCCTGAAAAAACTCGACCGTAGTGTAATGACGCTTTAATAACCCTTCTAGTTCCAGATCAGGCTCCTTACTATCATATTTTTTTTTACCATAAAAGTTATTTTTGTTTGTAAAATAAAACATTTATGAAAATGTTAATTATCTTATAACTATACATAGAATATTTTAATATTTATCTTTTGTATTTAATTAAATAAAAATAAAAAAATTAGCATAAACTTACCGATGTAAAAATACAACTTCAACGTCCACATCTTCACGATCCTCGTGTAAAAAATCCTTCAGAAAATGTGACACCGATTCATATGTTATATGGCCACATACAACAATATGTCTTTTGAAATGATCAACAGACGATTGAACCACGAAATAAATACAAAAAAAATATATTAGATAAAACATTAAAATTTTAAACTATTATTATATATAAATAACTTATAGTTTAATGTTATCTATAATAAAATGGTGTGTATATCTGTTAGTGTATGAATTTCTTACAAAAATATACCAACAAATTGTAATTTTAATTTATATATTTTTTTATTTAAAATGTAATAAAATATTTTTTGAAATAATTTGGAAAAAAAATTTAATTTGTTTTTTATTTTATTTTTAAATAAAAAAATGAAAATAAACATGCAAAGTGTAAAGATACTGATCTGATGATGAGAATAAAAATCATATGATAGAAATAAATTGAAATAAACAAAAAAAAAAAATTAAAACTTTTAGAAAAATAAATTTTGATTTATATCGAAAAACAATTCTAATTTAATTTTTTTTAATCAATAAATAAATGAATTTTTTTCCGGTAAAGAAATTAAAAATTTTTTTTATAATCTATATAGTCTGCTACCCCATTTTTAATATTTTTAAATTATTTCTTTTTTTAATTATTATTTTTGGTTTTTAAGTTAAAAATAAATCTAATAAAATTAAATAAAATGTTAATTTTTTAATTTTATTTAATTTTAGATATCAGTAATCTAATAACAAACACACAAATTAAATAATGCAAATTTTAATTTCGTAAGCACTATGAAATTGGTTAACATATATATTGTTGTTAATATTTGAATTTTGTTATATAATTCAAGAATGATGTTAGTACTGATTTGGCTTTTTAATAGTCAATTAATATAAAAGTAATATAAGTCTATAAGTTATCGTGAGTTGTATATGTAGTTTGAAGTTAAGGATTGGCAATAATCTATTTTCTATAATAATACAGTTATAGTTTTTATCATATGAAAAAATGAAACATTTTTTTAAGTTTAACGAAAAATTATAAAAAATATTTGAAGAACATGGGTCAGATTCCTGTATTTTAGTTAACCAGTTTCTTTGTACTATAACAAAAACTAACATTCACAATGCAGTATTTAATCAATATAAACATTCTAATTTTCAAAATGCAACTAATTCTGTATACTTCTAATTTTCATATCAACTAAATGCAAAAATGCCATGCGTTTCTAAAAATGCGTTTTATAAATTCATATAATAATATATTTTATTTCTCTTAAAAATAATAAGATGAGCATCGTTACAATAAAATCTCCTACGTTGTTTTAATATACTGAAAATAATCAATCATATCGTAAATTCTATTTTTTTATATGTTACTACAAAATCATATTTTAGACACACGTATCTATCTGATTAGTATGTAATTTTTATTTAATTCATAATAAATTAAATAAAACAAGGATTGCATGAAAACTTATGTTCAAGTGAGTTTCTATCTTAGTTAACGTATTCGAATGTAATGAATTCTGAATGAAGGAGGTATTATCAAATGAAAGATTAATATATTACACATTTATTGATATATATATATATATATATATATATATATATATATATATATATATATATATATATATATATATATATATATATATATATATATATATATATATAAGAATATATATATATATATATATATATATATATATATATATATATATATATATATATATATATATATATATATATATATATATATATATATATATATATATATATATATATATATATATATATATATATATATATATATATATATATATATATATATATATATATATATATATATATATTTATCAAATATTTTGTTTATTTAATCATGTATTATAAACGAATATGTCAACCCGAATTAAAACAAAGTTAAATGAGTTTCTACAAAATGTTTAATACGATAACAATTTATTATTACTTAATTCAACTAATTCACAACTACGCCTGGCCACGCATTTTGGTCTTCAATTTTTCATGAAAATATTTACGCTCCTTCGTTATTTCAAAATTAATAACCATGCAAAATCATTTAAAAATTATGAAATAGTAATATATAAGAGATTATACATAACAAAATAAGTTGCTTGTAGAAGTATAGATAACTGTTGCAGACTATGAAGACATTTTGCACAACAAAACGTTTGTATAAGTTGTAGTTTTAATTTGTTTATAGAACGCTTGATTTGCATCTACTTTGACCCTAACATTTAAGATACAAAATCACCATATATTAATAATAATTAAACTATTTTAACGCTATATATATATATATATATGTATATATATATATATATATATATATATATATATATATATATATATATATATATATATATATATATATATATATATATATATATATATATATATATATATATGTATATATATATATATATATATATATATATATATATATATATATATATATATATATATATATATATATATATATGTAAATAATAAATTTTTTGGTTAAAGCCAATAAATAAAACAATATTTCTTAAACTGTTTATCCAACAATTGTTTCGGTTTTCAAAAAACCATCTTCAGGGATAATATTTAATAAAAAATTCCGATACAAAAATAAACAACAAATTGACACTTGAAAAACTTATTATGAAAAACTAACAATCGAAAAAGAAAAAGCTTACTATATAAAAAATAATGAAAGAAAATACAAAACAATAATACAATGAAAAAAAAATTAGAAAATAGAAAATGTAAAGTAGTAAAAGCTCCATGATGTTTAATTTTTTAATTTTGTAGAACAAAATCGTATGTATTATGAAGAAAATCCGTATCAGTTTGTATATTCATACAATTATTATGTTGTTTGATACGAATCATTTCTAAAATTCTTCGCTTATTTAAATTTTTTTCTTTATCCAAAATTTTAAAATTTTGCAGGGGAAGATTTGTACGGCAGCTTTTTTTGTGGTTAGATAATGCACTCATATTGTCATTATTATGTTTTTTGGCGTCGTTTAAATGTTGTTTTATACGTTTTCCAAGATATTGTTGTGTTTGGCCAATGTACGATTTACCACATCCACAATCCATTGAATCCAATTTAGTGTATCAAGCAGATTGTGGATGTGGTAAATCGTACATTGGCCAAACACAACAATATCTTGGAAAACGTATAAAACAACATTTAAACGACGCCAAAAAACATAATAATGACAATATGAGTGCATTATCTAACCACAAAAAAAGCTGCCGTACAAATCTTCCCCTGCAAAATTTTAAAATTTTGGATAAAGAAAAAAATTTAAATAAGCGAAGAATTTTAGAAATGATTCGTATCAAACAACATAATAATTGTATGAATATACAAACTGATACGGATTTTCTTCATAATACATACGATTTTGTTCTACAAAATTAAAAAATTAAACATCATGGAGCTTTTACTACTTTACATTTTCTATTTTCTAATTTTTTTTTTCATTGTATTATTGTTTTGTATTTTCTTTCATTATTTTTTATATAGTAAGCTTTTTCTTTTTCGATTGTTAGTTTTTCATAATAAGTTTTTCAAGTGTCAATTTGTTGTTTATTTTTGTATCGGAATTTTTTATTAAATATTATCCCTGAAGATGGTTTTTTGAAAACCGAAACAATTGTTGGATAAACAGTTTAAGAAATATTGTTTTATTTATTGGCTTTAACCAAAAAATTTATTATTTACAAAAATAATATACAAGCCAAATATCTCATCATATAATAAATATATATATATATATATATACATTTATACATTTATACATTTATACCGTTTTTAAGAAACATTACTTTTGGTTGTTGGCGATAGTCTTGTATAAAAATGCCAATAAAAGCTTGGTAGAGTGAAAAAATATTGTAAGAAGGCGTCATTTTTAAACGCGAGTATTAATAGGATACGATAATTTTTAAAAATTAGTCAATTAATACAAATTTTTAGCTGAGCGATTGGAAGAAAGGTTCGTGCAACTATGAACAGTTTACCAACCAGTCTACTGAAAGAATCTTTCAAACAGGAAAGTTTTAAATGCACAGCAAGTAGAAAAACTACACAGTTAATGCTGCACTTTATGTAAATGCAACAGGATCGTGGTGTAAAGAGCATTTTGTTCCGTTATCCAACCTTATTTTTTTATATATAAGTTTTAAGCCAATTAAATCAATTATTGTTCGAAATGAATTATTTTATTTTAATTAAAAACTAATTATCTCGCGTATCTTCCGTTTTTATGAATAAAATATTTGTATAATATTTTTTTATATACGACATTTTGGGGATTGATAGTACTTTATCACAATATTGATTTTTGGTCAATCCCCTTGCCGTCAGTGTGATGGTCGTAAATTTAAAATTTTTTCTATATCGACACACGTCTTCATTTTGTAGGCAATTTAAAGCGTACAAAACATTTTTAAAACAAATATTAGTTCGTTAGAATTTTTTCCCGTAGAATAAAAATATTTAAAAAAATTTGTATTAGTTTTCTCCCTTATTCGTAAAACGGAAATTAAAGTTCAAAGAATTTATCATAAGATAATCACGATCCTTGAATCCAAGTCCGGTATGAAATTATTATTATTCACAACGACGGCTCCATTATAGCGGTCAATGTTTTTTAAATTGACTACTTTTGCAAATCGAAAAATATATTCGTAGTCTACGTAAAACTTTAAGATGCAATTATCTAGGACAAACATTTCCCACATGGTGCTATTTTTGAGAATAAACATAAAATTTAGAACCACGTGAAAACTGTGTTTTTTGCCTTAAGTGGCCTCCAGCGCTCGCATCGATACTATTTTCATCACTTAATAAGAATTATTTGAAAATGCATATTTTAAACTAAATTAAAAAAATAGTATAAAAAAATACGTCTCATACATTTCGAAATATTGGTTAAAAACCCCTAAATAAGGGTAAAAACTACCCTCAATTTTTTTAAAAATATTTTTATCGTTAACATATTTACAGGAAAAATGTTAACGAACTAATATTTTTTAAAAAAATTTTATATGCATTCAATTGCTTACAACATGAAGACGTTTGTCGTTTTAGAAAAAAGTTTCAAATTTCTGACCGTCACTGACGACAATGGGGTTGGGAAAAAAATTCCAAAATTATTTTGTGATGGAGTATTATGAATCCCCAAAATGTGGTTCCCGTTCATGTGGAAAGCTCTATATATTCACGAAATCTAATGAAAAATATGAATAGTTCATTACGAGCTGTGAACGTTATTATGAAATCCATACATTTAAAAGCATCAATATTATGAAACTATTGAGGTCTCCTGATCGGTTTCACCATTTAATTTGGACATATTAAGGCTTCCAGCATACAATTTCTTCCAAATTTAAACAATTTTATTTGATTTTTTTTAAAGACCAAAGCCTACCAAACTAAAAGGAGTGTTTCTTAAAATCGGCAACATATATGTATATATATATATATATATATATATATATATATATATATATATATATATATATATATATATATATATATATATATATATATATATATATATATATATATATATTATATATAAAATTTGTATACATGGGTTTTATATTAAAATTAGACAAAATTAGACAAAAAATAATAGGAGTACCTAAACGTACGAACAATCATACACCAAATATTCAATCAAGGCCAACTTACAACATTATATATTTTGAATAAAATATAAAACACAATCGATGTATAATAACGTAAGGTTTTAGCATTGTCAAATAAATATGAATTTAAAAACATAAATTAAAATTAATACGAGAACATAAATCTTTTACTAAAATATTTTGAATATTTGTATCTATTGTAACGGATTAATGAATTTTAACCGGAAAAATTAAAAAAAAAAGGTTTTTAGAGCTGAAGGGAAATCATTTTTCGTATGTTGAAACAAAAATAGGGAAACAAAAAAATCTGTTTGAAAACCAAAGACTAAACATCTGAAAATTTAAAGTTTATTCCGTTGGGTGAATCAATATTCTTTTCGGGTATAGACAATGACAATAACGATCCTCTAACACTACTTTTAATTACTTACTACTAAACAAATTTATTAAGTAAGAGCTGTTACTTCAGAAAAGTCAATTAATGTGTATAAATGAATGAAACTCTAATCTATTTTTTTCCATAGATTAAAATTTAGAATTTTTGGAGATATATTTCGATAATTTAGATGATTACGTTTTGGAAACGATTTAAAAATCTAAATACTCTTATAAGTATTAATTGATAAAATGTATTTTAATAATATATATGTATATATAAGAAAACATTTAATTACTAAAACTAAAATTTTATCAAAATAATAAAAATACAATGATAACAACACATAAAATTATTTTATTTATAATAGTTTTAGGAGGAAGAAATTATAATCATTATAAATTAATTACGTATATAATTTTAATTTAAAGTGATTAGTAGTAAATTAATCAATCACTGGTTAGTTTGATTTAATACAAAAGTGTAAACAATTAATAATTTTGAAATATAAGAAATAAAAATTAAATTAATTTAAACAAAATTAATAGAAAAAGAAAGAAAAAATAAACATAAATTTATTATATAAGCGATTTATGTTGATGTGATGATGTATGTGATTGTTTAAGGCGTGCAAGCTAACCAAAATTATAATGAAATTAATTAAGAACAAAAAAAAACATAATTTGAAAAATGAAATAAAATGCAACTCAATAATATTTCTGTCAATCGAAAAATTACTCGAGTATTAATAATATAGTATTTCTTTTTTTTTAAATTAAATAATACAACCGAAACAATTACAATTTAACAACAGTGCATAGTAAACATAAATACAAATGAATTAAATTCAAATTAAACGAATATACGAATATTTTAATTTTCTCCATTTTTCAGACCAGTTTGGAAAAATAAAAATTTACTTTTAATCGAAAAAAAAATATTTTTAAAAATTTATTTTAAATTTGTTTAATGAAATTTGTTTTAATACAAAAATTAATTATAACTTAAACAAAAAATTAAAAATAAAATTAATGAAAAAAAAAACAAACAAAATTTAACAAAAAACAAAAATAATGTAATTTTTTATTTTTGTCTGATTTTTTTTTTTTTTTGATAATGTGAGCTCACCTTCGCCCTTTCTCGTTCTTCAGCGTGCCCCCATATTTAGGTCTAGTTCCAATCAAATCAATTATCTCTGGTATACAACTTGCAAAAATCGCCTGAGATTGTTTTATATTAATGGGTTTGACACGAAGACGAGGAGGAACAAGAAATAAAACAAAAAAAAGCATTTTTATGGACTTAATGTTTTTTTATGTTATAATGGTGTTTTTTTAAAAAAAATTTATTTTCATTATTTAAACATTATTTTACGAAATATATATTGTAAATAAGAATTCATATTTCATAAATAAGGAACAATAAACAAAAAATGTCACTCAAATAATAAAATTAAAATTTTTATATATAAATATATATTTATATAATATATATATATATATATATATATATATATATATATATATATATATATATATATATATATATATATATATATATATATATATATATATATATATATATATATATATATATATCCACTTAAAGGAAGACAAGTAAATATCTCTAGAACTAGTTTACACAGCCAGAAACGAAAAATAACTGTGTTATTATCCGCAGCACAATTTTAGTGACGTAATCAGTTTTTAAGGAAATAAATTATTAGAATGAGGTGATCAGCTAGCTCTGTCAAATCAAATGATAATTTTTGTTTACCAGTTGTAGCTTAGACTATTTTAAGATATTTGTTCCAAAATTTTAGATTCCAATAAAATCTGTTGAAACATTTTTTAATTAAATTCATTAAATTTTCTAAAATAATTAGTTGATACTTGTTACCTAATATACCCTATTTTATCTTTTAAAATTGTTTTCTAAGCTTGTAACTTTTAAATAAAATTTTAAAAATTTAGATTTTTTAATTTCTTTGTTGATTAAAATTTAAATCAAAACTACTAGTTTTTATCTGTTAAAATTAATATGGTCTTTAGTTGTGAAAAACTAGCTGCGCCATTAAATTTTTGAAAAAAAAAAATTATGTAATGACGTTTTTAAGATATTTACTTATCTCACTTCAAGTTTAACAACTCCGTTTATTTTCATTTGATGATGATAGTTTAATTCATACAATTTATTTCTAATTGGTCCATTTTTTATGGATTTTATATTAATTTTTGGTTTTGTAAAAAATTTTTCTCAACATCTATTTAACCAACATTAACACGAAAATTATTTTAAAAAGTAATAGTTGTATTTTAGTTCATATAGAACATATTGTAGTTTTAATCTTTCTCAAATAACAATTACACTAAACCATACACAAACATAGCGGGCAGAAATATCAGATTTCAACTTAAATTAAACCTTCGAAGAATATATTTTTATACTATTAAACAGTGGTAAAGTAAAAAAAGAATAAAGTCCTTATGGTAACCTAGAATATCTTTAAAGAATTTAGCTACCTTTAGGTCATACCTCATTAGATAAATCTTTATCTCCATTTAATTTAATTTTCAAGTCTTTATTGAGAAAACAAAGGCAAACATAGTTTAAGAATGAAAATACCTGTTCTTAATTTTAAATTGAATATTTCTATCCTCATCCCTAAAACGTTATTTGTAAATATGTTTATTTTCATTCCAAACAATGTTCAATCATGGCCTCGATTTCTTGGAACTTATGTGCTACTCAAACTCTAATTAATATAATTGTACTTTTTATTTCAAATCTATTTGAATTAATAAACAAACTTTTTTTTATAGAATTGTTTTGGTTCATGAAATTTTTTTGTTTTAAATAAGAAAATAAAATATAAAAATATTAATCTTGCTCTACGATGCGTGGCTGCGGCATACAGGCTTGTGCAAGCAAAAAATTCTACTGAGATTTTATCAATTTTCTCAAAAACTTTAAATATTAAAAAAAAAACAATGGTTTCATAATTAGGTAAATAAACATAATTACCAAAAATAAATAGTTTTATAATATTTCTTAGTTCAGTTAATAATGATGAAAAATGGTTAAAATAATGATTGATGTATAAGAATGTAACTAGTAACAGCTTAATAGTGAAAACAAATTAATCTGGATACAAAATAAGTAAAATCAAACCAAAACTATTTTTAAAAAATTATAAAAACAAATTCATCTTAATTAGTGCAATTAAATAGCATTTCACTGTTTAAGGTGACATTTATTTCTGGTCAATAAATTAAATCCCGAAACTTTTAGACATAAATGAAATTAAAATTTAGATTTTAGCAAAGAGCTATTTTTACCAAAGAGAATATTTGTCCTTTTTCCGTACAGTAATTCTAAATCCTTTTTTCACTTTTGCTTTACTCATTACGAGTATAAGTAAGGTAACTTATAATAACAGCGTATAATCCCTTACTTCATTTTTAGACCGAGTGAATCGGTCTATTTTTGACTATCAAAATTTTCATTAAAAGTTACATTCGAATCATAATTTTGGAAAAATAACTATAATTGAAAAAAATATAATTGACACTATTTTGAGATATTAGGTGACCTAAAATGTAATTGGCGTGGTCGTTTGGCAAAGCTTAGCTCAAATGTAGTAGAAGAAAATGAACGTAACAACAAATATGAACAACGTAATAATTTTGTTAGCCGCCGTTTTCGCATTTCTTTATTTTTGATTTTACTTTAAATAAAGAATATAAAACTTAATTCTATGATTATAAGTTAATACGCGCTCGTTACCTTACCTTAAATAAACACATTCACACACATTTCCGAGATAATCAAATTTTTAACAATTTAACGTTATTTTTCAAAATGGTACATTTAAAAATTTTTGCTTTTCCCATTTTGGCAACTTAACTTAATATTTTTTCCGCGTTGGCAAAGTCGCTCATCGACATTAGTATTGTTGATTGATGATATCCCAAAAAACCACTCGATTTTAATGAAATTTGACTCAAATGAAACGAAACGAATTGGACGAATTAATTATACAGAGCAAAACAACACGATTCCCGGACATTGCTTACGTTCACGAAAATGATATATTTTATTTTTATTAGTGATAAAGATTTTGTGAGCATTATAACTTTTGTTTTCTAGAATTAAAATCCATCACTGAATTGAATCTATAACAAACAGATTTTTTTAACGGAGCGTTTTTTTTTGAAAAATTTTCCAAGTCGAAGATTTAACGTCAAATATCTTTTCTGAGATTTGTTTTTGACTAAATATAACTCCAACCACTTACAACTAATACTAACATTTGGAAAAGATCAGGTAGTTGCAAATTAAATGTCATTTTTTCAATTTATATAACAAAATTGCAAATCTTATAAAAAATAAATTATTAGGTCGTATTTTTTTTAAAAATAAAAAAAATTATTTAAAAATTAAATTTAAAGTTATTGAATTTTATCGTAATTTTCAAAATGAATAAAATTCGTGGTTTGGAAGACCGATGCGAAATCCGACAATTTTTGAACGACTTCATACTTAAGAAATACAATTTTTCAAGATGACGCTGATATCGTAGGTCAAACGAAAAAAATCTTGACCGAAGGCAACAGCGCCATCTTTAAAAAAATTATTTCTTAATTTTTTTTAACAATGTAAGAAAAAAACTTACTATATATTCTGTTTTCAGTCCACATAAAACTGTTGATATCAAGCCGTTCTCTTCCAATTTGATTTCAAAGTTAACCTAGTATTAAGTTTTCAGAAATCTTTCGACCCACCCTGTTCTCAAGCTAAACGTCTTAAACTTTTTCTAAACAAGTAATAGTTTTTATTTCACGTATACTAACTACTTGTTAGCCAAATTGAGTTTTAAGACGATCAAATATAGTTGAGTTCAGCGTACGTCGTTCAGATTGCGAATTTCATCTGCAACTAAAATTTTTAATCTGAGAAGCACATCTTCTAAAACTAATATCTAATAAACAACAAAAACGCTATCTTTAAATTTTGGCATGATTTTAGGTATATAAGGTTGGAACTTTCAAATCATCTTTTAAAAATTTACTTCTTTATATTTTTAAGTGTAGCCAAATAGTTTTTGTGTATTTTTTTCAAATGGGCCTGCAGTATTTTACTTTTTCAAGCTAAACTACTTGTACGCCAAATATGAAGCCGATCAAAAATGAGCTGGTTCAAAGTTCAACGTTTTAGCTAGTCCAGAACACATTTCTGTAATTTATTTAAAATTTTTTCCACGTCTTTTGAATTTTTTTTTATAAAAATCGAATTACCGGCTTTTGAGATATTGTCATTGTACCTTACCAATGTGATATTTTTGGTCACATATATACCACTAAACTAGACGCTTCATATTTGTTTTCAAATAAAATTATGTACAAAAATTTGTATATGGCTTGTGTTTTGGTTCAAACAACTAATCCTAAAGCAATAGTGATGAGCTTAGAATTACCAACGGCAGCTTATTCTGTTTATCATATCGAATTTGATTTGAATATTAAAAGTTATAACAAATTTAAATACAAGTATTTTATTTGTTTCTGTATAATAATATTAAACGAGCAGAGAAATCACATGCCGCCAAGAAACCAATGCCTTTCTTGTTTTAAGGTTTGATTTTATTATTATATTATTTATATTAATTTAAAAAAAGCAAATCATTAAAACTGGATAAAACTGTTAGTAAAACAAATTTAATTTAACTACATAATTATTCTGAATGTTTAACGAAAACTAATGTATGACCCGAAAATAAATGTCAAATAATATAAAATTAATCGAAAAGTAGTTAAATTATATTGAAAAACAAAAACAAAACTTTGGTGCTCAAAATTATGATACAAAACTTTAAGATTTCTCATTGAAATTGACAAAGATGTATATAATAATAATATTATTATTTTAATATAATTTTGTTTTTACAACTTCATCAAGAAATCTTAATCAAACAAAATAAAATTTAAAAATGGGATCTATAGTCTGTTTGTTTTTTTTTAAAAATATTAAAAATAAGTAAGTCAAATAAATTTAGTGTTGATTGGTTTGATTATGCATGTTACATATCGCTTATTAAAAAAAAAAAAATATGAAAAAAAATAAATAAATAACTCAACGATTATTTATTTCATTTTTAACTCAGGTACATCATGGTGTGTACCTTCTTCGTAGATCCTTGTTGTATGTGCCACCATATTTATTCCTCTGAGCTGCTAATTCTGTTATTTCTGGAATCCAACTCGCGAACACAGCCTATTTATGTAACAAATACGATAGTATTGACGAATAATTTTTTTTTTGATTTTTAGAGAAAGAAAAATAAAAATAAATGAAAACAAAACCATTTCTCAATTTTTTTTTTAATTATAACAAAATAAACTATTTTTTTAAGTTCTACATCTTGATATTAGTTGTAATTTTTTGGCCAGTTATCTAGTAATAGATAAATATTGTAATTGGATCTTGCCGTATTTTCATAAATAACATAATTAAATACAATTCCTGTTTCGTAAATAATTTAAATTATATTACATTTTTTATAACCTGAGGTACTTTTTTTAGGATAACTTCAAAAGTTATTATAATTACTGATGAGGTCCTAGGATAACCAAAGATGCATAAAAACATGAAATATAATTTTTTATTTGCTCAACAACAGGTGTTTTTTGTTTGATTATAAAAATTGGTGAGAAGTTTTAAATACTTAGATTATTTTTATCAATTCAAATCGCCATTATATACTTCCTAAAAATCCAGTTAATACTTAAGACGTTATTTAGAAGTTAAAATTACACTCGTCCGTTCTTTCGTCATACTAAACTACAGTATTCCAAATTTAATATTGGGTGAAAAAAAATTGAAAATATTCCCCGTTTTTAGTTGAAATGTTTTATTATTGTATTTTTAAAATATTGACACACATTACTTTGATATATGTACTATTTATTATATTTGCCAATATATTTATATCAAGATTGCTGATTTTCAAATACCCAAAATTATTACGACGATCGAAATTTTTATAAATTAGGCTAACGGCCAAAGAAATTATAAATTTTTTACCTAGGTTAATAATTAATTTTTAAAATTAATTATAAAAAATCACAACATATTGAAAAAGGTTGCATTATTGAAGTTACTTTTTTTATCATAGATGGCGTCAAATGAATTTTATCTCTTTTTATCATAGATGATGTCAATTTTTTGTAGATTTTTTTAAAATTTAAGTCAAACTTTTTTAATTTTTTGTGGGCGTATTTATGATTTTTTTAAAAAAATTTTATTGGTGCCCTAAGGCTATAGGTGAAACGTATTAATACTTGATCGTAATTATTGTCAAAATAATTAAATTTTAAAATTTTTAAAAACAAGTTTTATGTATTTATTAAATTAATCCCCAAACAAATTTCTAATAAAAATAAAACTAAAATAAATAAATGTTACTAGTAGTATAAGTTCATATAATGCGAATTTGAATACCAAAAATTTAAATAATCAGATAAACAAAACCTAAAAAAATTATTAACAAATTGAATACAAAGAAATTAAACAAAACCAACAATAATTAATGACAGAGCAAATAATTTTAAAATTAAGAGTTGATATAATAATGTAAAGAAAATTATTTATTAAAAAAAAAATAGTTCTGAAATTCATGATTTTTTTGTTGTAAAATTACAATTTGTATCTTTTATATTTTATTTAGTTCTAACAAATAATTTTTCACTTGTTTGTCCAATATAATAACTGTGACATAGGAATAAAATTTAATGTTACTAACATTAGGTGCATATGAATTTCTATAATTTAGCTAAATTTGGTGCATATGAATTTCTATAATTTAGTGAGTGATTTTTGTTGTTGTGAATTTTTGAATTGTG
Organism: Diogma glabrata; assembly: GCA_963693315.1. Lineage (NCBI taxonomy): Eukaryota > Metazoa > Arthropoda > Insecta > Diptera > Cylindrotomidae > Diogma > Diogma glabrata. The sequence continues at coordinate 377,572,121 of OY856187.1, read as the reverse complement.
ATATCGTTCAAATAAATGTTCTTCAATAGAATAACCTAAATTAAACACGTGGAAAAGATTAATCTACAACACTAATTCAAATTTTATAATTTGTATTGGTAAAAATTTTGATATTTACGTTATAAGCAATAAATAGACTAAACCACAAAAACTAATGTTTTAGTTGATATATGGGATACATCATGTTTATTTTATATATTTAATGGGTTTGCTTTATGTTATAATTATTATATTGGACAAACTAGCTAAGCAAATTTAGCTGGAACTAAACATTATACATATTTATAATAACCGCACTACTCTTATTAAGTTTTGGACCCGATTAGCTATCCTTAACAGTGGATAGAATCATAAGATAAATTATTAAAAATGAGGAATCTAAGTTATAGTCCTGCTAATTTTTTTTTAAGTTAATTGATACACTTTAATTAAATTAAAAAAAAAATTTTTTTAAAAATTTGTTTTAATATCCATTTTAGTTATTTGCAATCTAACTAAATTGATTCATCATTTGTTTGCATTATTATTTATGCATGTCTAAATTAACTTTTTGATACATTTGTAACAATTTACCGATAAAATAATTTCCAATGGGAAACAAATTCGTGAAAAACGAAATGTGTTGAATTCAAATTTACATCAACAAAAGGCAAATTTTGAAATTGATTTGTTGAAAAACTTTGAGATTAATATATGTGAATAATTGGTAAATTTAATATGCATAATTTTTTTTTAATTTTAAAGCTATTCCAGAATCAATAATTTGTTTCAACATTATGAATTAATAAATAGTCTGAGTTATTTATTAATGTAGCTGATATATGTATGAATTAAAAAATTAATAATAATATTATACATAAAAAAATTTTAAAATTTAATTTTTTTTTAGATTAAATAAGTTATTCAAAATTTGTTTTTCATATACCATTTTAATGTTTTCCACGAAAATAGCAATTTTTCTTCGAACGGAAGAGGAAAGGGAATTCTCCGAAAGAAAGAGGAAAAATAACATATTTTAAAAATGTTATATAACTTTAATAGTAGGAATTTTAAAATCTAATTCTACTGTTTAGATAATTGGTAGCTTTAAAAAAATATGGAGCTATGTAGCACGGCTTGAACGAACGTCTTGAACGCACATAAAAAAAGCTGGTTTAAAATTTTCATTAAAGAGCCAGATGATTTAATACACACACATATCACTAAATGCTGCTTTGTTTTTAATTTTTGCTGGAAAACTTGTTCGCTGGACACGGTTATGAAAAAAATATAGTTATATTCTAACACGTCAGAATCTTCGATAAATGGGCGGAGTTTACTGTAACTATTGATTTAATAGTCAGTTTAAATTGTACGTTAAGCAAAATCTAATTTTTGTTAAAGTATTAATATATCCAGGGGATTTACTGTCCTTTGAAGGATATATATTATATCAATACTTTTCGGTTCTGTAATTTTAATTCAGTAAATCCATATATTGGATTTGACTGGATTTGACCCGTCGACCCTAACAATGTATAGACTAGTGTTTTAAGACACTTGGCTATACATCGCGAGTTTATCATTTTAAAAAGGATTATATGTGTAACACATTTAAGGAATTTTTCTGTTTGCCAAAAGTGTGTGGAAACGTATAAAACTTTTGAATCCATATTGTATTAGCAGGTTTGCAAATGCCATATGAGAGTGAGAATTCGTTATATTAATTTTATTTCGCGGGAGGGGGGAGTGTTTTTGTAAATTGTACTCCTTTACGATTTAGATAGAAAGGTGGTGAGTTTACAATTTTTCGAATTGGATGTTCAATTTAGGAATGTTGAATTAAAATATGGATAACTGGACGTCATTTAACTATAAAAGTCAGAGTATATCTTTTACACAAATTTAGAATTTTTCCTTTCTTTGTTTAATTTGGCTAATTTTTTTAACTATCATAAATATATTATTTTCTTTCTTAAAAGTCCTGGTAAGTTATAGACTATTTTATTGTATCAATTTTTTCGCAATATTTCGGACTTGCAGTTCATCATCAGGAGTTGGTTATATTTAATATTTTCTATAAAACAATTATTTAAAAAATAAAAATTAATATTTAAAAATAACATAAAACTTACATTATTAAATAAATTCAAAAATTAACATATAGTTAAAAACTAATAAATTTCCAAAAAAAAAAAACAGACAAAATATATTTTGTTTGAATTAATATTAATAATTCTTTTAAATTTTTTATACATTTTATGAGTAATGTGTTCCTTTTTAGACATTTTATGTTTATTATCTTTTTTGGCAATTTATTAATTTTTATTGTAAGTTTTATGTTAATTTTTTTGTGTTGTTATAAATATTAATTACAATTTTTTTAAATGATTGTTTTATAGAAAATATTAAATATAACTCCTGATTATGGCCCGCATGGTGGAAATACTAAGTATTTGATACAATAAAATAGTCAATAATTTAAACTGATATTTTAGAAAAGAATATGACTTATTTAAGACTATAAATATTTAATAATCATAAATATATTACAATAACTCTTCTTTTTTAAAAAATTTTGTTCTATCATTATTGTTTGTTTGGTTTAATTAATTTGTATAAGTTTTTCTGTAACTGTTTAAATTAGTTTTTTATTTGCTGTTTATATAATCATTTAAAATTATATAAACAATTTTTATTTTTATATGAGCATTAATTAATATGAGTGACGTAATGGGTATTTGATGGACCTAGTGCAAAAGTATTCATTATCTGTTATCGGACTCAACTATAAATTGAAGTTCGATAATGTTTTCGTTGCCATAAAAAATCTAAACTATAAATACAAGTAGGCTATCAAAAAATTCAATCATGTGATTTAAATAACAATTTATTTCAATTTGTTTATAATTTCTGACGAATCGTGACTAATCATTATGGTACATGCCGAGTAATGCTCGTTACGATCCTTATGGCATTAATAACTATTTTATGTTTTAAAAGTTATTTTTTAAACTGAAATAATTTAATGCAGTTTGGTTAAAATTTAATTTTCCACGTTGTCTTGTACCGTTAACGATGATCGTTATTACCAATCGAAATGTAGGAAATATTATTTAAGAAATAAAATTGCTTTTAAAAATTTCCAAAAATATTATTTTGACTATAATTACTTTAGATTTTCAATTAAAAACCAGCTATATATAAAATATATATTACACTGTTCGTTAAAAATTAAATTTTCTAAAACGCCCCATAATGAAATTCTGTTTGGTGAAAAAAACTCTAACGTATATTTTTTTTTAAATAAAAAGACCACGTGCCGCAAAATCGTCGAACTTGATTTTTTGATAAAATCGTGGATTTTTGTAATATCTAAAAAACATATACAAATTTTTGTAGAAAATTTAGTTCTCTACAGTAAAGATTATGGTCGTTTTTTGCCTAAAACCTTTATTTCTGATGATATTTTGGAAACAAAAACTTGAAATTCTTCGTAACTGGTAAAAACAAATATGACGAAAAGTACTAATTGGATGTTTTCTTTTTACGATTATGTTTTTATTATTTTTGTTCCATAGCGAAAAAAGAAAACTAGTACTTTTTCGTCATCCTTACTATTTATGTTTTTATGAGTTACGAAGATTTACAATTTTTTTCCAAAATATTATCAGAAATATTCGTTTTAGGCAAAACATACTAGGACCGATTTTGTAGGGAATTAAATATTTATTTCATTTTTTTTTGTTAATCTGCATACTTCATGAGATATCTAAAAAAATCTACGATTTAATCAAAAAATCAACTGCGATGATTTTGCGGCACGTGTTCTTTTTATTTAAAAAAAAAGTTCCTGTGTTTTTTTTATCAAAAAAAATTTTTTTCATCGTGCGTATGAAAAAATTTTATTCATTAAAACCAGTCTAATATATATATTTAGTATAATTTCGAGATTTCGTTAGGATAAAATAATATGGTGAAATAAAATGGTTAAATTAATAAAATAATATTTTGAAATATCTAAATTTAAAATGGAATAAAGTAAAAGGTAACATTTACCTAAAACAAATAATTGGTAATTTAATATAAAAAAACAGAAGATATACTGATAGGAGGTCGTATTTTTTAAAAGAGGAAAAACTACTGTAGCAAAAACAACAACGTAAGAAGTATCCAGAAAAAAATTCGAACACGATATTATTAGTAAGGCAAAGATGAATTTTTAATTTATTCAATACAAAGCATAAAACTATTCAAAAGATAAACAAAATTGATTAGATAATGAAAACCACTAAACCTTGCATACATTTAATAATTTAAATATCTAAAACGATGAATGTGCTTGATGTAATTTATATTTAATAATTTGTTGCTCCTTGTGAATTAAATTTACCTTACGTTGTTATTTTTATCAATTATTTACTATTTATTTGCAAACTAAAAATTATCGATAAAAATGTTTAAAACTTCTATGAAAAATTTTGTATGTTATAAATTTATTTAGTTAAAAATATGATTATAAAATTCAAATTTATAGCAAAATTGTTTTTTCTACATGAATAAATAAGTTTAAATTATTTGACAAATACCTTTGTGTAATTGACAAAAAAAAAACAAAAAAAAAAACGCAAACAAAATAATAGATATATCCAACAACCTGCTTCGCTTAATATAATAATATTTTTAGTCTACACATCAAAATAGTTTTAATTAAAAACGGTGTTAAAACATTAGCATTTTTCTAATAAAAATATTCTACAAAAGTAAAAAAAGAAAAAACAAAACTAAACATAAAATAAATTAATAGGTAAATAATAATATTAATAACAATTTTAACTAAAAAAGAGGTAACAGACTAAAAACTAAATAAAAGTTAATCTTACATAAGAACTTTTGTGTCACACAGTGAAATTATAAATAATTTTTATTGTTTTTTTGTTCGTTTTATTAAATTTATTATTTTTACTTTTGTTTAAGTAAATCGAGATAAAATTATGTTGAAATAACTAATTTTTTTTTTAATAAAACCAATTTTAAAATTAAGACAAAATTAGTGACGATGATATGAAAATTAGTTAATTAAATTATATTTCAAATGAAAATTAAAATGTTTGTTATTATACAAAGATTGTTTAAGTTTTTACTGATTAGACTTAGATTTTCATGATGTATTCAGTTAAAAATTGAAAGTTTTAATATTTAATTTTGAAAAGACAAAAACAATCAATTTATAAACAAAAATTATTATTGAACCTCAAGCATTTATAAATCTGTACGTTTTCTTTGATGTTATGCATTTAAGAAAATTTTTAATTTAGTTAGCAATTTTTCTAAAATAAAAAATCAATGAAAAATGAAGTGAAATTTTATTTCTGTACGGTTTATTATAAAGTCATAATAATTAATGAAAATGAATTGGTGTCAATATTTAAAATAAAAAATAAAAAACAAAACTGGTTAAAGATTCTAATCTCAATAAAAGCTAAAGCCTTGTATCATAGCATAAAATATTCGTAAATTTCACTTAATTTTTCACAAAATTTTATTTATTTCGAAATTATTAATGCTGATTTAAATTTGTTTAAGAATTTTGATCTACCTCTTTCCGTGTTCTCTTTTTAATTCACCGCCATATTTTGAACCACTACCAACTAGTTCAATTATCTCCGGTATGCTGCTGGCAAACATTGCCTAAAAATTTTGCAATTTTTGATTTTCTTTTAAATTTCATATCCGAATATTAAATAAACAATACAATAAATATTAAATAAACGTTACAATAAACACAATAAGCTATAATGAGTAATTTGTTTTTATGATTTTGGTTCAAGCATTAAAAAAAAACCTTCTTAGAGAAACATGAAGCCAGTAAGGGTTGTGAGAATGCTACAATAAAAATCAGAGCAAATCTGTTTTGGTTTAGCTTTTAAGAATATGCAAACTTATTAACAGTAACTCATACATTTCCTGCGTTACCTGTATCTTGTTTTATTTATTATAACATAAATTTATTGCTTAACATGTAACATTGCTGTATTGTTTTCACTTTCAGCGAATTTAGATAAATCCATTAACATAAATCCAATGCAAATTAGGCCAATAAGATTACAAATATTCTCAAATATGTATGTCATTTTGTAAATTTTATTGTGTAAAGTGTATTTCTGTAATACAATAACTTAAAATACGATATAAAAAAATTATTTAGATTCTGTGTCATTAAACATTTGTTGGAATCTTGTTTCTGACGTGGAAATAAATTATGGCCAAATAAGAAAAAAAATTAAACTATTCAGTAAGGGAAATCGTTTTTCTGAATTTTATATCTAAAAAGGTCTGAGTTGTTTCAATTTATATATTTGAAAATTAATTGGACTGTAGATCATTTTGTAAGACGTTATCGGTTAACTTAACTATTTTGTGGTATAAAATTAATGGTTCATACGACCTTAAAGCTCAACTTGCTAGAAACTTGCAGATAAAATTTGCCTTAATTTGATCATTCTTAAAAGGGCTAAAATATTTTGTTCAAAGGTGACCTTGAGTCCTGACAAAAATGGAAAATGAATATAATATATTTTGCATAACAGATGGACAAAAAAATTAAAAAAATAGTTTTTAACCATCGAAATAGTAGATTTCTCAGGGGGAAAATATTTGTTGCACGCGAAAAATAAATGTTACATATCAAAATATAAATAAAAAAATTTTTTTTATGTTGAAAATATAGTTTAATTATATACTATATACGATATTTGGACTAAAATATAATATTACAAAATAAATTATTTGTATAGTACTAGAAGGCCAAAAACTAGTCGCTAAATGTGACTGGTCACCAAAGTTATCACATTAAAATATAAAATTGAACTAGATTGGAATTAATTTAGCCAAATAAGTGTGCATGTGCCAGTTTTGTATTGTTTTAATGCAAATGGATGACTGAGGTATGGTTATATTTTTAATCTCCTTTTATATGTCATCCATCCACATAGTCATCCATGTTTATATTTTTATAATTTCGAAGAATATCATACTATTGATAGATAGCGTGTTTTATAGTCGATATGTTTACACATATGATTGCTTTGTTTAAAATGTGTTTATTATTTATTTAAACTATTTGTTTGACTAAATCAAAAATAACTTTAGGAAATTTACGTGTTAGTCAATATCAGATAATTCAACATAAAATTGGTCGATTTTATGAAATCAAATTAAGATTTAACTGTTTAGTACAATTTAGCAGTGAACTGGAATCTACCTAGTATTAGTAATAATTTTGAATACAAAGCTTACAATGAAGATGGGTGCTTTATTTTAGATTTAAATTTCTAAAGATTTATTTATAAAATTGTTGAATAAATTATATAATCAACAATATATTCATTAAATTTTGTGCATTTGTTAGAAAAACCAGTGTGTAGAAATAGCCTAAACTGCTTTTTCAGACGTTAGTGAGCTAAACTCTTGTTAAGAAAACGCATTCGCACCAGTTCCACAATATACTAATTTTAACTTTTTTCTTGTTTTATATTCGCTTCTGTGTGTCTAATAAACGATATTTTTAATCAAACAAAAAATAAATTAATTTCTTTCTTATCTATGCTTATTTATTTTCCAAAGAATTTAGTATAAGTCGAGAGTACACACCATCAGAAACAAGAAAAAATAAGGTTATATTTTAGTTGGCTTATATTTTACTGCTTCCTATTGCCAGACTGTCAGGCATAAATAGGTTACCTGGTATTATAAATTTATACTTTTCTGTTTTCTAAATGGAATAAATATGGAACCAAAGATAATATTTTAGGGAACAAAGTCGACTGTAAATTTTAATAAATCTTGTTATTTAACTAAATTGAATTTTAAAAAATCTTGTAGTATTGAAACGATAAAGCGTAAGAATAGTCGAAGAAAGAGTTACAGTAAAAGGACAAAACTATTAACAACAAGCAAGGAGATTGCTAAATATGCGTTAAAAATACATTTTTGAACTCAAAATGAATTTTTTACTCAACAAATTATTAAATTTATTAAAGAATTTTAATTTTATGTTAATAGTTCAAATAAACGAAAAGTAAATTACAGCAACAATTAAAAATGTAAAATTCAGTTCCTTATTTTTAAAATTGATATATTTATTAAAATTAACAAGATGTATTAACACACATTGTCTACATTACCTTCTGAAATCGTGATAGCATAAAATCAGCCAAACTTTGCATAGTTTCTACTTTATCTTATTTTCGAACTTATCTTCATTGCACGAGTTAGAGTTTTTAGATTTCATGGGTGGTCAAATGCTCAATTGGATTAAGGTCAGTATCCTGAGATGAAGTTACTGTAAAATATTACCACCTGGTCTATCAAAAAACTTTTTCACATACAGTGTATTTTTTGTATTGGCGCATTATCCTCCTTTACAATAAAATCACTACAGAATTTAACTGTTTCGGAGAAAAGAGAGACTTATGTTAAGTCAATTGTCGTCAGAATGGTAACCCAAGTTAGAGATTAAAATTAAAAGGAAAGATATTAATTTGAAAAATTTCTCATCAGGGCTAGCCAACACTAACAAACTGGGCTAGCCAACACTAACAAATTGGCCAATGTTTTGTTACATTTTGTTGAAATTAAGTAAATTTTTTTGAACCATCAACCGAAGATATAAGGGTCATTCTTATACAAAGGTAGATTTGACCCTAATATTTGAAAAAAGCCCTAATTTTCTTTTTAAAAACTCCATTCATTTTTCTTCGGTGGTAACACTGTACAGTGTACACACATCACAACTTTTTTGGGTAGTTTGTTTATGTTGACTAGCATTAATAAAAAACGGTAATTTTTTTCAATTTGATATCTCAATGTCTAATTTGAAATACTTTTTTGATTTAATATTGGGTTATATTTTTCTTCGAAATATGGAAGTGTTTAGTCAACATTAACATTCTATTGTTTTGTTTTGAGCTGGAACTACCTTTAAAGTTTTAACATAGTTGGAGTTCAAGATCTCAGATCTCAGTACGTTTGATTATGTGTACTTTATGAAACAAACAATTATGTCTGGAAACGTGAAGTTATTTAGTTTGCTGCTAGTGTGCTGTCCAGACCATGACGATGATGAGATGGAGATTATAATTCCGTTGATCAATTTATAATATCTTCAAACAAATACTTGATGTAGTTGAATAGATAGAGAAGATAAATATAAGAGGCAAACGTAGATGTAAAAACAATAATAACGATTATTCTCAGATGATCTCTTATGAATTGATTTTTTTATCGTTAAAAGTTTGCCTACATGCGTCTCCCACAAATGTGTCTTGTTTAATCATTTTAAATTTTATGATTTTAAGGAACGACCATCTGAATTAAAAATGTTTGTTGATCGAAACAATGGAGCCGTGTTAAAGGATTAAACCAAGTAATCAAATTTTCATAAACAGCTCAGTTAATAATTTTTGATTAGAAAAACACAATTTAGTTTGAACAATATTTATCAATCTTTTAATTATGAATCTTTTATAACAAATTTAACTTCACAAAAATATGGCGTGTGTTTGGAATATGGAATAATGAAGAACCTTTTTTTATTAAACTAAAATACGTGACATTATAAAAATACATGCAACTTTTTTCTTTTTCCCACCAGGAGTTGAACTAATTTTTGATAGGATGATTCACAATAGTAAGAAATTACAATACGTATAATGCAATACCATGCGTTCGTAATCTTTTTGTTATTTATTATTTGTTTGTATTCACTATTTATTGTAGAATTGTAGATTTTATTGTAGAACTGAATATTTACCATCTCACTATTGATCGTCTTATTTTTTGATAACTTTTATCTTAAAACTAGATAACTTAGTTTATATAGAGTGGTTTGGTGGAATAAATCTAAACAAATCGAGAAAAAATTATTAGAAAATTCTTAACAGTGTTATCTTTGCTTTGGAAAATAATAATGGTTCTCTAACTAAAGAAACTGAATGATATAGGTCTGACTATAAATGGAAATGTTTATGTCACCAAAACGAAACAATATGGAGTATTTTCCACTGGAAATCTAGAACACAAAGGTCACAATGTCTCTAAAACACAACCCAACTCATCTTTCTATATTTGACTACAACTCGTTTGTATTTTAAAATATTGTCAGGTATCTTGGTGCACCCTATTACAATCGATCATACAAGTGACTCATGTTAAAATCCAGCGCGGCAGTATAACAAGAAGTTTGATGAAATGAGCTTTGAAAATTTGCTTCTGGCTATATGAAGCAGTTGTCAAACCGATTATCACCTATTTATCCTTGCCATAGTTTTCAAGAGTTTTTGTGGAGAATGAGGAAGTAAAACTCAAGTTAAAAGAAACATTGGAGTTCAAGATCTAGATTAATATCCGAAAGGTTTTTTCATATCAACAGAGGTCAGAGTACCACTTTATGAGAAACTGTATGAGAAAAACAATGTATGTTGCAAAAGTTCCAAGAAATTTTTGTTTAAGACCGTGTGAGAAACCTACCGAATTTTTATTAATTCTGAGCTGCTCAATTTGCAAACTAATGATGTAACTTCTTGCAAGTAAAAATCATACGAATAAACATATACGATTGAGCTTGGAGGAAAAAATAGTTGAACAAGATGATTTTGTTTTGAGAAAAAAAATGTTGAAATCATGCTACTGCGGATAATAAGCTTCGGTATAGAACAAATCGATCTTCCTTTCTCTAATGATAAAAAATCGAATCGACACTTCGGTAATTGTTAGTAAAGCAAAACAATTAATTGACACAGGGTGGCTCGAAGGTTGCTAAGAAACTTAGAGGGAAGTTTAATGTTTAATGGAAGATTAATTTATTTAATTTATTAATTTATTTATTGTTTAATGAAAGATTAATGTTAAATTGTGCTCGAACGGGTTAACCGATTTGAATAATTTTTGTTTGTTTGATAGGTAGATAGATTTTATAAAAATATTACACTGATGAAAAAAATTATTATTTTGTATGATTTTTTAATTTAAAAATTTTTATTCTCTTCCATTTAATTATATCAGCTTTATTTGTATGTTTTTTCGATAATAATAGTATGTATTATTGTATTGTTTTTTAACCTATAGCCTAATGAACTTAACCTATTGCCTAATGAAAATTTTATTCAATTGGTATGATTCCAATTGGTCAAATTGTTTTGATTTCATTAAAATTATTTTCAAATTATAATCACAATTGCTTTGATAAGTTTTGTTCAAAAATCAAATTTTAATAAATTCTCTTATTTCGTTTAGTTGAACTTGGTTGATTGTATGAGAAGGGCGTTTTTTATCATCAGGGTTTTTTTTATTAAGAAATTTGATTTATCAATTAAAACAATAAAGATTTATTGTTTTCGAAGAAAATGTTTTTATTTTTTATAATACACAATTCTTTTTTATAATAAAATCTTTGTCAGAGAATAAAGTATTGTAATCGATTCGTGAATAATGAATTTTATTCTCTCGCAAATTAAAATTCTCGCTCGTGCCTCGCTCAAATTTTAAACTTTTGCTTGAGAATAAACTACTTCATTATTCACTCATTGATTAAACTACTATTAAACATAGCGATTTCAAAAAGTATCATTTTTTCTCTGTTACTTAGTTATATTTGAATGATTTATTATTTACCCAAACATACTAAAATTACAGACATGCATTTTGTTTTGTTAAAAAGAATATCCCATTTGAATATTTACCAACCAAAAATATGACAGGTTTGGGTTTTTTCAATTGTTATAATTTAATAATAAAAATTTAAGTTATTTACTGATATTTACACTCATACACTGTGGTGAAGACAGTAGTGCTCATGAAGTGATCATGATGATTCATACAATGTAATGACAAAACCACATATTTATTTCAAGTAATATTTTTACAAAGCCTTAGCACCCCTTTAGCATCTTTTCAACAAACAAAATTTATTAAAATCGGTTAATCCGTTTGAGCACAATTTAACTTTAAACTTTCTTTGTCTGTAAATTTCTTAAAAAAATTCGAGCCACTCTGTATTTATTTTTTTATGATACTAAGGATTACCAAAGTGGCAAGAAAATTGGAAATAGTCAGGTTCAAGTATGAGGCAGATATTAAGGAAACTTGACTTGTACCAAGTACCACGCAATTTTATTAAAAAAAATTATTATACTAGATTAAGTGACTGACGAGATATTACCAATCGATCATGTCTTACTTTTGATCAACCTGTATCTCCTAACTAGGGTAACCATATTATTTTATTGCTCGAAAAAAAAATACGAAGTCAAAAATCGTCACTATTTATAATATTACTTAATAATCGTTTTATTGAATATTTTTCATTTATTTACGGCACCTTGTATCTATATTCTGTAACATTGCTTAAAATTAAATTCATGCTGTTCCTGTTGCCAATAACAAAACTCCTGTTTTATGCCAAATAATGAATGCTCACATTTTAACTTAACTTTAAGATACTGATTTTATACTTAAAAACAAACTTTCGTTTTTTATATTAAAAATGAATTACACTAATTAATCATAAATTAATTAAGAAAGGTGAAACGATTTTAATCAAAATTATTATTTGGAAAAATTAAAAAGCAAATAAGTTTATAAAAATGCGGCAGCCATTCATTCAAACGTGCATAAAGAGCAATAATTTTCAAATATGACATGCACAAATTAAAAAAATAAATTAAAATATTAAAAAAAAAACTAAAAAGCAAAAACCGAATGGTTTTGTTTAAAAGGATTTTAATTTTTTTATACCAGCATTAAAAATGTTATAAACTGTAGGAATTGGAAGTATAAATTAAATTAACACAATTAAAACTATATAACATAAACAAATAACGAAAATATATTTAAACACTTAAGAACTTTTTTTAACAAGTATATTAATAAGTTAAATTTTATTTTAATACTAAGATCATTTTTTTTTATTTGCGGATTATTAATGCTATCGCTTATCACAAACAACCTGCTTTCGTGTTGATTTTGAAACTAATCAGGATAATTTGTAAGTAATTCGAATTAATTTATGAATTATTAAGTTTTATCTCAACCCAAGTCTTGTGAGTACTAAGCTTGTTTTATTTCAACATATATAATTAAAATCGTCTGTCCATTTGTTTGTATAGATATAACGCTGTTAGATTTCGCTACTATATATTTGGTGGCGCCGCGATTGCAGTGGAAACGTGAAATTATTTGAGGTGAAATTATAATTAATTATATATGTTGATGATTCAAACGAAATCCGTTATTTTTGACGGGTTGTCACCTAGTCAATATTTAAAACATTTTGTTAAACTTTGGAATCATGTCCCGAATTGGAATCTGTATCCACTACTACTTCTGGATCCAATACAAAAGCTGTGTTTGGTCTGAATCGTATCGCATACAAAACAGATTGCGTCAAATCATGCAATTAAATTTTCTTTTTGAAATTGTCCACGTTATGGAACTATAGTTTTGAGAAATAAAAATCACGTCCCACACTTAACGTTTTACGGCAGAGAAAATACCCAGAAAAAATCAGCCAATCTAAAACATGTTTCATTTTAAAACTGCGAAATTTCCAGATGACTCCGAATGTATTCAAACTTGTTTTTTAAGGAGAAGGAAATATTAAAAACCAAAACAAAAGCCGACAGTTAACCTTACGTAACACCGGTGTATACAGCTCTTGCTCTACGCTTAGCTCATTTCAAGTGTATAAACAATAAATGGTCAAACGTTAACACAACAAAACAAAATATTTTTGTGGTAGACAATACATCCAAACTAGAATTGTTGGTCGGTTTGCATGCTTCAATCAAGGTGATTCATGTCAGAAAACATTTGAAAAATGTCTATATGACCTGGATCCAAGATCAATCTCAGTTTACCTTTTCTCTATTATCTAAGGCCAGAATCAGTCTAACAATTTCTTTTCAAGAACTTCAACCTCTTCTACTCGTCTTCAACATCTAACAAATTTTGCCAAATGGTACCAAAGCCTAAATAATTGCGGATCCAAGGAAGACTGCTTGCTTGGTGAAAAATGATTAAAACGAGAAAAAGATGCACCTCCACTGCATAAAGTTTCGCTTGATCTGACTCGTGTTCCACAAATTTTCTCCGAATTGGAATCATGTCTTGGGTTTAATTTGAAAAATGCCTAAACGATCCAATATTTCTTCTGAAGGATCGCCGGAAACAAAAATTTACAGAATTCGTTAATTCTGCTTCGTCTTTTTCAGTTTTTTGTTGGATTATAAATTTAAGCTCGTTATTGCCAAGAAATGTGTTTTCAGAAAACACAACCAGGTTTTACAACTTTAACTAGGAGCTTACAGGGTGACCACCTCTTTAGTTTTGACCTGGAACTTTGGAGTATGTAAGGTATAGATTAGCAGCAAAATCGCCGGAAATACCGTAATCGTTAGTTTTGACAAAGGGTGGCTCGAACCACCCTTTTGTTTGAAACGTATTTAGTAAGGCTTTAATATTGCTCTGATAAAAAATTGATATTTTTATATGATTTCTTTAATTTTAATTTTTCAAACATTTTTTTGTATGTATATTAAACATTTGATATTTACCCAAAACATGCAGACAAGCGTTAGGAATTTTAATTTATTATTTTGAGTTTTTGATTTGAATTTTTGAATTTTTTGTAGGTTGTGCCATTTACTAAAAACAAGTTTACCAATTCTATTGAACTTTTTTTTGTTTAAAAGAAACAAAATAAGGCTTGATAAAAAATTACATTAAAAAAATCTTAATTCAATTAGTAAAAATAAAAGATAAAACTATAAAAATGGTACTTTCTAACATAGCCATGTCTGAAAAATTAAAAAAAAAAATCATATAAAAATATAATTTTTATTATCAATGTAATATTTTTAAGGCCTTAATAAAGCCTTTCTCAGTGCCTATCAAACAAAAAAAAAATTATTCAAAGCGGCTACTAACCCGTTCGAGCATAATTTAACTTTAAAACTTCATTGTCTCTAAATTTCTTAATAAATTTCGAATTACCCTATGTCAAAAATAAAAAACACGTATTTATTGTTTTTTACTATACTAACGATTTACTAATGTTTTTAGGAAATGGAAAATGGTTGTAAAATAAAATTAGAAAATAAATGGGAAATAAAAGTTGGTCAGGAAATGTGGCACGTTTTGAGAACTTTTCCATACTTTTATCTTTATTCAATACACACCGGCATTTTTTTCAACTTTTATCAATACAACCGGCAAATATTTTTTTTCTGTAAATTGGGTGACGAATTAACCGGATCACCCAATGGTATTATGAATCAAAATTTAGTATTGGGCTATGTCATAATTTTAGAGGCTATATTCCATAAAATAATAACCGTAGAGTAATGAAAGAAACGTTGCGGATGGCTGATGTAGTCTAATTAATTGTTAAATAAAATTAAATCCTGGATTAAAATAAAGTCAGCATCATATGTTGCAGCAAAGTCACAAAAAGAAAGCGGATATTAGCCAAAGGTTATATTATATAGCGTGGTGTTGGGTTTTTCGATTATAAAAGGTCCGTTTGAAATTCTTGGTGAATGTGGCACCTTAGGCTTAATACAATTATTACAATAGTAGTAAGAGTAAGGTTGTCTTAAATTTGCTACGGAAGAAAAAACAAAAATAACAAAAACTGTTCAGTATTTACCCGATTTTTAATGTGGCGTAAAGCTTATCGGGACGAGAAGGTTACATTATAAAATTAGAACAAATCTCAGTAGTTTGAAAAAAATTAATTAAATTAAATTTGAATCTAGCTAGAGGAGAATCTACCTACCTATTATAGCTAGAGGAATTAAATTCCTCCGGCTATAATACAAAAAATACATTTTCTTTATTTTAATCCAGACTTGATTCTTTACAAAAATAGTGTTTCTATGGAATTAAATGCGAGGATGACTCTTTTGAATATGTTGGTCAAATAGAGAGAAATTTTCAAATAGTGGAACTAAAACGCCACATATAACCAAAAGGCAAGAAAGTAGATATTTGAAATTAGCAGTGTTAATTTTAGGACAATATATTTACATGTAATGGCAATGTTCTATTTAAGGTTAATAATTGTAAATTCAGAAAATGTTCGTTGGTTTTTTTTAATTAAATTACCTGACAAATAAGTTACAATTTTAAACTTAGTATTTTAAAACTACGAGAAACTTCATTGAGACGATCTCATGATTTCAATATTCAGTTACGTAGCATTTGAACAAAATTCTAATTTCCAAGTTTTCAATTTAAGATCTCAAAAAAAATAATTTATAAATATCAAAATACTTAAATGAAAACAAACAAAAAAAAAATTATAAAAATAAGCAATGGAGGAATTCGTTTTACTTACGTTTAAAAAAAATAAAAAAAAAAACCTATTATCACAATTTCATTGGAAACGAACTAGAAACTTAAACTTTTTCCCTAAATAAAACTCACAAATTCGTTTGGTATCTGATTTTCAATTATGATAAGCAAAATTTTCTTAACCATTTCTAATAAAAAATAAAAGTCTAAGGAGTATTCAATATTAAAGGATTTCCTATCCGATATGTAAATTTAATATACGAAAAAAATTTTATCCTAAACAAATTAATATATTACTTTTTACTTCGTTTTCAATCCGAATGTGTTAAAGTGAAGGCGTTTTTATTTTTCATCGGGACGAACCAACGCAATCGCAGACAATTTCGTGAATGGCTTAAAACTATGAACGTCAAGGTCGAGTGTGGAGTTAAATTTTATTGTTAATAAAAAGGGAAAAAAAGAAAAAGCAGAGGAAAGTCCTCAAATTAATGGAATAAATAATTTTGAATTTAAATTTAAGAAAAGTGAACCTTTCAGTAGACAGCTTCCAAGTAACTACCTAAGGCAATTTCACAAGTGTTGGTTTTTAGATATAGCAATTTATTAGGCACCAATTCGACCAATCATGTTTCTGGAAAATTGTTTGAAAAATATCAGAGTGCTATCAAGTCAGGCCGAGATTCTACCGACATATTTTATTGATAGGAAAGATTTTGCAAAAACTTTCAGAGTTCAACATACCCAGCTATTGACTTTATGCTAACTTTGAACAAGTCTACGATTAACTGGTAAACAGATATCACTATACAGTAGAGAATAGAACTCTCAGAATGTGAACTTTCTCCACAACAAAATAACACTTTGGTTCACCATATGTGCCGTAAATATCAAATTTATTTTATAAAAGACAATAGAGATATATGGTGAGAAATAGGTTCCAAATGTATATCGTACCGCAAATCAGCTAATTTCATTTACCTGTATTTGCCGCCATATTTCTATTCCAGACAGACAATGGAATGGTTGAGCTCGAAATTGAGCTCGAAAAAATTTTGAATTTAATTTTAAAGAACCTGTAATAATAGGCTGAATTACTTTCAATATATTTATTTGGTTTTAGTTGGTTAAGAGTTAGCAATAATTATAAAAAGTAAGTCAGTACCACAAGCACTAATGATCGTGGAAGTAGATCATGATTGCGACCGATGTAATCAGGAGAACACAATAAATCAGATACCATAGTAATTATATCTTGTGTTGTAAATATTTGTCTAGTAAAGCTCCTACATAGAGCATAAATTAAACAAAATTGATATCCACTATTTGACCAGGGTCAATAATTTTTGAAAACAAAATAAATAATAGTAGGATGAAACCCATTAGAAAAGGAGGAGAATATTATAAAAATGAAAGGAAAAATAATTTACGGGCGATCTGAGGTCGGAAAGCGGTAGGGGTGAGTTTTTAAGGGTAAAAAACGGTTTATCTCGGTTTCCGGCAAAACTAAAAGTCCTATGGAAAAAAATGAATGTCAAAGTTGTAGGTAATAAAAAGATCTAAAACTTTTGTATCAACACTTTTTTCACATAACCTCAAAATTTATGTGAAAAATTCAAAAAACCAAGTTTTTGGTTTTTTATTTTTATCTTTTACAAAAAATTTTTTTTTCACGAAATTTGGTGAAAACTTACCTTTTTATTTCCCAAATACGCTGTAATTTATTTGATTTGAAATATTAAATTTTTCACCTTATTTTGAATTAATATCGAAGAAGCACCCTAATTTTCAATCGAAAATTCACCCGTCAAAATATCAGTATTTTTTTAAAAAGTTGGTATGCTTTCTGTTGGTTGAAAACTCTACTTTCCGATGGTGATAAAAAAAAATATATTACTATAGTAAATCTTCTAAGAAAATGCAAAAAATAAATTGAATTTTCGATTGAAAATTAGGGTGCTTTTTCGATATTAATTCAAAATAAGGTGAAAAAATAAATATTTCAAATCAAATAAATTACAGCGTATTTGGGACATAAAAAGGTAAGTTTTCACCAAATTTCGTGAAACAAAAAATATTTTTTCGGCAAACGGCTGTAAAGTTTAACTTTACTGCCGCTAGGGAGTTAGCTAAAGTCTTACTTTTTAGCCTGACAGCAAAAGTAACGTCTAGCGACAGCAAAAGTAACGCCATTTTTATTTTATATTACGGAGGCTGTAAAGTAGCATTTGTTATTTGTTAGTTTGTTATTTTTTCATACTTATTGTATAACCATGACAACAAAATAACAACTATTTCAATTTGATTATAAATTTTGAAAAGGCTGCTTTGATAAAAATATTTTATTCATACAAATTTAAATGTTTTTTTCTCTTTTTTGGAAGTAATTATGACGATAAAAATTCATATTTACAAAAAGTTTGATGTATTAATTTCGTATTTATAAAAAATTTAAACGTTTGCCGAAAAAATAGTGTATTTAATTCGGAGCTAAAGTGACTTTTTGTGTTTCGTCTATAAACTATAGACTCAACACAAAAAGTATCACTTTAGCTCCTAATTAAATAATGTACTATTTTCGGCTAACGGCTGTAAAGTTTAACTTTACTGCCGCTGGGGAGTAGCTAAAGTCTTACTTTTTAGCCGGCGGCTGCAAAAGTGACGTCATTTTTACTTTTTCTGCCGGCGGCTGTAAAGTAACTTCCATATTTTTACGGCGGCTGTAAAGTAATTTTCATATTTTTACGGCGGCTGTAAAGTAATTTTCATATTTTTACGGCGGCAGTAAAGTAAAATAAAATGATATTATTAATTTGTTCAAAACAGAATGCATTTCAGTTCATTTTAATGAATAAAAATAAAAAAAAATTAATTTCAGAAAATTTATTACCTAAAACATATTTTTAAAAAATTTGATGCATTAATTTCATATTTTTAAACAAATTTAAACGTTTGCCGAAAAAATAGTGTATTGAATTCGGAGCTAAAGTGACTTTTTGTGTTTCGTCTATAATTGTCGGCCTCCCTACGGTCGGCCGCCAAACTATAGACTCAACACAAAAAGTACGACTTTAGCTCCTAATTCAATAATATACTATTTTGTAAGAGATAAAAATAAAAAACCAAAAACTTGGTTTTTTGAATCAAAAATTCAATTCATTTTTTGCATTTTCTGAGAAGATTTAATTTAGTAATATATTTTTTTTTCACCATCGGAAAGTAGAGATTTCAACAAACAGAAAGCATACCAACTTTTTGAAAAAAGCTGATATTTTGACGGGTGAATTTTCGATTGAAAATTAGGGTGCTTTTTCGATATTAATTCAAAATAAGGTGAAAAAATTAATATTTCAAATCAAATAAATTACAGCGTATTTGGGACATAAAAAGGTAAGTTTTCACTAAATTTCGTGAAAAAAAAAATTTTTGGTAAAAGATAAAAATAAAAAACAAAAACTTGGTTTTTTGAATTTTTCACATAAATTTTGAGGTTATGTGAAAAAAGTGTTGATACAAAAGTTTTAGATCTTTTTATTACCTACAACTTTGACATTAAATTTTTTTCTATAGGACTTTTAGTTTTGCCAGAAATCGAGATAAACCGTTTTTTACCCTTAAAAACTCACCCCTTCCTCTTCCCGACCTCAGATCGCCCGTAAATTATTTTTCCTTTCATTTTTATAATATTCTACTCCTTTTCTAATGAGTTTCATCCTACTATTATTTTTTTCACTTCTTATTATTTTTTATTCACTTCTTATTATTATTATTTTTAAAGAAGTCTTTCTACCCTGGTCTATATTTATTATTGCGTTATGTTTAATTTAAAATCAAATCAAATTGGTGTTAAGTCCAATTAAAAATCAAATACATATTTATAATTTTTTAAGATCTACAAACATTAAATTTACAATATAACTTGAGTTGAAGAAACACTAGTTTTTCGTTTATAGGAAATTAATTTGGCCAATTATTTTCAACAACTGTCATTATTAAGGTAATTTTTAACTCCTCAGTTAAGAAATTACCTTGAAGATTTTTTGCCTTAATTTTACTTTAATTTAACCCAATGAAATTCTCTAAATTTTAATGACATTATTCAATTTCACCAATAACATTTGAATTACTAATAACAAATAGTTATAGGTCTGGCCTACTGGGATATTAAAAATTATCAAATAATTTTTGAAATAATTAACTGATATCGCAGTAAGCCAACGTATCATAAAAAATATATAAAAAAATAAAAAATGGCAAAAAATTTTTTAAATGAATCCTCTCGTTCGTTGATAAATTCTCCTAATTTTTTGGAAATTTCCTCAAGCAAGTGATATTGACAATAATACGAGGCCGTAGGCTTTCAAACTTTTTGGCAAAAAATTATTTCGAATTATCATCGCCTTTGGGAGATTACTAATTATAATGACAGAATAGCAGTCGAAATTTTTTGATAAAATTAAATTTTAAAATATTGGTTTTGATTCGGTTTTGTTTTCTTCAATTCAAAATAAATATTATAACGATATCTAATGCTCCAGTTCAATAAATAAATTTATTGTTTACAAGTTAAAAATTAAATTTGTTAACAAAATAGTGATCCATTATCATTTCATTTTTTTAAATCATTATTTGTGTGCATCTGGCACAATTTTATGTATAACAAGAAGAAAAACGCATTTTGTTATGTAAATAAAATAAAATATTTAATTTTTATTATTACTCGCTCGACATTTTGTCTTCTAAGGACATCGTTAGAAATTATAGTCGTTACAATAAGACATAAAAGTTATAATAATTAAAACATCTGATAATATCCTTAGTTTGGAAAAAGTACATACATTTATAATAAATAAATATTTAAAATAGTTTATTTTATTTCTACAAAAATACGTATGTAGAGTTCTTAAAAAATTATGTATAATGTAATTAAATTATTTTACAAATAATATATTATTATATTATTTATATCCATTATTTTTATTATAAAACTAAATTGTTTCTTTAAATATTGTTGGTCAATTTATAAACAAGATTAACTAGTTTGTCCTTATACATATGAACAAATCGAATTCATCAACTGCTAAAACTTCAGATTGAAAAGATAACATCTATAGCTTTTACCATGTGTCAATCAAATAAGAATAGTTCACTATAGTATACTTTAAAAGAAACCCTTTAATTCGAACAGTATAACCATACCATAATCTATTAATATACAACAAAAATAATGCTGGTGACAGAGAAACACATATCTTTGCTATCCTCTAATCATTCAGATCTAATCCCTGACTTCCATACTTTTTCATAACTATCGAATTGTTGCATACTTTAAGTTGATAAAATTATTTGTATATTTTTATGAATGTAAAATTAGCCGTAAAATTTAACAAAAGAAACGATAACAATTAATAATAATAAAAAAATTTCAAAAATCATTGCTAAGCGCAAAATAAATTCAAATTTGTATCTTTATTAATAATTTGATTTTTTAATCAAAACATATTATTTTGAAATATTAATAAATAATATTATAATAAGGAAATTATGTGTAATGTAATAATTGTCATTTAATGGTTTCATGTGTTGATTTTTATTTATTTATTTTTTTCTTGCAGAATAATTGAAAGCACGTAAAAACTAAAATTTGAATCAAAATTTTCAAATTTTGTTAAATTTGGTCTCAAATACATTATTGAAACTAATCAATAGTAAAGTAAAATTAAATAGATTAATTTAACTCTAAAGAAAATGTACAGTTGTTTAAGATGAAAAACAAACGATATCAATTAGAAGATATTAGAAAAAATGATGGGAATTTTTTTTATAATTTATAATTTATTCAAATCAATTTGAGATAAAACAATTTTGAAATAATAATAAAAAAAAAATATAGATTTCTATTTTTAATAAAAGAATTTTTTTTGTTTAAAGAAAAATTAATATTAAAAATTACTTACCAATCCAACTAGTAGAAAAAATACCAAAAACGTTCTTCCTAAAATAGTTTCACAATAAACATCACCATATCCTACAGTTGACATTGTTACAATTAAGAAGTATACGCATGTCCAATAGGATAACGGTTGAGGATTACTAAATTCGAGTGGATCACCTGAATTTTCCAGCTAAAATTTTTAAAATACTTATATCAATCTAAGAAAAAATATATTGAATTTATTAGAACTATTTACCAGATGTATAATTCCAGCTGCTGTTAACCACACAGATATAAATATCGAAACTAATTGAGCGAGTCGTATTGAACTTGATGTTTTTAGTATATTTAAATATTGTAATATATCCGGAACAGTCATAAGACGCAACGCTCTTAAAAATCGAAGACCTTTTTAAAATACAAAAATATGTATATGTAAAGTTTTAAATTTTTTTTAGGGGGGGGGAGGGTTGTTGCTTTTTTTAATATTCAAAATATTTGTTAAATGTGTTGTCAAGTATAAACGAAATCAATTTTAGTCACGGGTAGAATAACAGTACAAACACGTATTTTGAACATTTAATCATCTACTGCGATGATGTATATCGTCAGCTACGTTACGCGATACACCCTAAAAAAGGTTGATGGTTTTTGCGTTTAAGCTTTAATTTTTTTTAACAAATGCATTGTACGATCAGAAAAAGTCAGACGCTTTTTTTTTGCTGAAGAATTTTCATTTTTTTGGGGAGCTGCTCCATTCTTTAAAAAAGGGAATGCGAAGACCCCGTCCCTGTAATCTTCGTTGCTCATCAAAATTCTAACGGTTATTATTGTTTGCAGTTTGCAGTGGCCAAGTGTTTAGCACGAGGAACTCCTACTCATAGGATTTGGGTTCGACTCCCCTCTAGGTAAAAGAGTTTTTAAACGAAATATTAACACCCGTTAACAAACCGGTTTTCCAGTTAACAAATAGTCAACCAATGTAATTGATAAATTGGAAAAACACTCTAAGGACAGATTACCCATATGGAACTAAAACTAATCGATTAAATTACATCTTCAAGTGAAACTCGACCATAAAATTGAGTGAATTGAAATTAATACGATGGGGTATTGGGGGGGGGAGGCTGAAATTAATACGGGTAGCAAAATCCGAAATTCGACGTCCACGCCGTGCTACCTGGGTAATGCTGACAGAATTAGGTTGGTGTATTGGAGACCAGCAGAGTAACAACTGCTTAGTCAATGACGCTACATCACGGCGAATTGGCGCCTTACAACCAATGCAACTCAAGCGTCTGTTCTCCATGTCAGGGGCGGCTTAGAGCGGGCGTCTGTCTTGAATCAAGCGGCTCGCTATATAAACGTGTAAGAAAAGGTGTTTCTGGTGACCTTAATATGCAGAACAGACCCATTCACGACAATTTGGGTTGGGCCTAAGGTTAACACCCTTAACCCGAAAAAAAAACTAATGTGTTAAATTTGGTTATCAGAAAGAGAAAAACAGACCCGGACACAACAACAGAATTTTACCTGGACGTGAAAAAGGACCAGACTACCGAATCGAAACGTGGAACGTGCGCAGTTTGAGCGCTCCTGATGCTCTTATAAGTCTAGAAACAGAGGCTGAGAGGTAAAGGATGGATATTATTGCTCTACAAGAAACTAGACAGCCGATAATCGGAAAACAAGATTTAGATAGTCACTCTATATACTGTAGTGGTCATCCTTCTCGAAGAGAATTTAGAACTAGCTTTTTTGTTGGTGCACGCATACAAGAAGCCGTGATGAAATTAATACCGGCTAGTGAGAGGATCTGCTACCTACGTGTACGCGGCACATATAACAATGTTACTCTTATTGCCGTGCATGCACCTACTGAAGCTAAGACCGTCAACGAGAAGGATAATTTCTACATAGCACAGCAAGAGGTTATGAAACAAACACCAACACGCGACTTCATTATGGTTCTTGGTGACTTTAATGGACAGGTTGGAAGAGATATCTCTTATGCAAATGTGGTGGGTCTCAACATCTTGCATTTGAATTCGAATGATAATGGTGAGAGAATGACTGAGTTTGCATTATCAAATAATTTGAGAATTGCTAGTACGTTCTTTCCGCATCGATCGATTCATAAGCAGACTTGGGTCTCACCGAATGGAAACAGTCGAAATCAAATTGATCACATTCTAGGAATAGCACGTTTCTTTTCGAGCGT
Source organism: Diogma glabrata (assembly GCA_963693315.1). NCBI lineage: Eukaryota > Metazoa > Arthropoda > Insecta > Diptera > Cylindrotomidae > Diogma > Diogma glabrata. The sequence continues at coordinate 377,547,636 of OY856187.1, read as the reverse complement.
TCTGGATGAGCGATCCTTTAGAGGTGCATACATTGGAAGTGACCACTTCCTTGTATGTGCAACGATAAGGTTCCACTTCCCAAATCCAGGCATTCCAAAATTCAATCAACGGAAACGTTTTAACATCTCATCATTAAAGAATGCTGAAACAGAAGAGAGATATCAAATCCATATTGCCGAAACATTGGATAAATTGTTATGTCCGCCAAATTACGCGATATTTAACAGGTAGCGTTTTATAAGAAATCCACACCAACTCTAGAACAATAAACTAATAGTAGAAACTGAATTTCTGTTCCACCACCAAACATTTCCATTTTAATGTATAATACGGCTACATTACATTTTTTCATTAACACTGGTTATCACCAAACAATCAGTATACATAATCGGACTTCCTGTAAAAAAACATCAGAGGCATAATAGTTTTTTTATATGTTTGTATTCTCTCTAAAATATTTCGAATTTAATTGTTATATTTTATCTCTTTGCTAAATAAAACGAAAACGGGAGATTTCATTGCGATCAACAATCAATAATTCTCTTCTTTACTTTATTTGTAATACTATAAATACTACAGCCTTGACGCTATTCAATACAAAAGAGATTGCTATCTGAAGTGTCTACAAGGACGCAACACCAGGTCCACGAAGGAGAACTATAAACTGGCAATACAAGCCGTTACAAAGCTATGTAGACGAACGAAGAGAGAATGGTGGAAGAGACAGTGTGAGGAGATTGAAAGCTTCAATAAGGAACATCAATCGCGTAACTTCTTTCAACAGGTTAAAACCTTAAAGAAGGGCCCTCAAACTAGATCGACTGCTATTCAAAACGAAGATGGGGCGCTACAAGTACACCTTAAAAATATTTTAGATACTTGGGCCGCTTATTTTGAGAATCTTCTCAACTTAAGTGACCAGCAACAAGTCGGGCGACGAGCAAAGCTTATTCGTGCGTCAAATTCCAACCAAAGAGGAATTCCAAGCGGCGCTGTCAAAATTAAAACGCAACAAAGCACCTGGTATCGACGGTATAACATCCGAAATGATTGTACATGGTGGCGAAACTCTATCCTTAAGATTGTTTGAACTTGTTCAAATGATCTGGAGGACTGAAACCATGCCACAGGACTGGAACACAGCTATGCTGATACCAATCCATAAAAAAGGTAATCGCCTACAATGAGCAAACTGCAGAGGAATCGCTCTTCTTTGCATAGCATAAAAGATCTTTTCCTGCATATTACTATCCAAAATCAATTCTTTTGCTGAACAATTGTTTGGAGAATATCAGTGTGGTTTCCGGCGGGGCCGAGGTACTACCGATGCACTTTTCTCGATAAAGATGATTTTAGAAAAGTGCCGAGAGTTCAACATACATGTATGTATCAACCAACATCAAGCTCAAGTTATACAAGACATTGATTAGACCGGTTGTGATGTATGGGTCATAAACGTGGACCCTTACACAAAATGACGAATCGCATTTATCAGTATTTGAGCGTAAGATCCTACGCTACATTTTTGGTCCACTTAAGACAGAGGATGGAGAGTATAGAACTTGATATAACTTTGAGATCAGAGACCTTCTTGAGGGTCCTGATATAATAGGTTGTATCCGTTCTAATAGGATTGCTTGGTTTGGGAATGTTCTACGAGCCGATTCTCAGTCTGGAATGATTAGAAAAATGTACGTTAGTACCCCAGAGAGTGGGCGACCGCGAGATAGACCACGACTACAATGGGAGACTGACGTAATAAACGACCTTAAAAATATCGGGTGCCATGGTAATTATGTCGCTGTTGCGAATGACCGTGGTGAATATTCAAAGCTGATTAGTCTGGCAACGCTCCTACATGGAGCATGAACGCTTTAAAAAAAAAAAAAAGAAATTAATACAGGTGAGAGATATTTGTTGACAGTCCACGTTCCTATATGGAAGATATATGTAAAAAAACTAGGCCTTTTAAAGCATGTAAACCTTAATGCCATTTACTCCAAAAGGCGAAAAACTTTTACGGTGCCGGTACTTAAAAACTTTTACGGTGCCGATCACTCTGAACGGTGGACCCATCTAACAAAGTACTTGGAAGAATCAAACATCTCTGAATTGCGCAATATAAAGAAACTTTAGTTTTTAAATTAATTAGTAAATGAACTTGATCAATGTTTAAAGTATCACGTACCAATTATCAGTTTTGTTGAGCGTCTATGCAAATAACTCAGTCATGAATGCAACCACTTTGGTACTGGACAACATACAGTTATACTTGTAGATATTGCGGAAATAGTTCAGTCTTATTAAGGGTCTAAAAAACGTGACTACGAGAATCAGGTTATTACTCCCATTTCTGTGATTACTACAGGTGTAAACAATCAAGTTATAATGCTGGAAAAAAACTTCGGACCAGAGTGGAAACGGTTGGATATAGCTATTTCGGATGAAGCACTGGATATAGATATAGAAACCTTTGTGGCCTCCTGCAAAATTTGTATCGAACAGATATAGATTGCTGGTGGAATACCAAAAAAGTTTTCAAAAGACCAATGAATCAGAATAAATCCAGATTTTTTTGTGCAGTTATTACAGATCACATAGTTGTGTTATATATGAAGCACAGAAAGATAACGCATGCATTTTTTTAATTAATCATACCAACATGTTTAGCATTAAAGCTCACCACTTGACTAAATAGCTTTGAATATCCCCAGATACGATGTGAACCGTATTGAAAAAACGTTTGAAAACATACATTCTGAATAATGTATAGGAAAACTGGCCTACGTCGGGAATCATACTCGGCACCCTCACCCAACTGAGCTAGAACAGAGACAAAACTGGAATAAAGTGGTGGAGATATTAACCAAAACCTTTTAAAAAATTGTAAGCATGAGTTGGTCCTCGTCTTTAGAGCTGGCACTGTAGAAATAGGAAGGTCATTGATTATTCAACTTAGAGATTCCAAGCAATTGACAGTTCGTACTTGGGACTCAGTGGAATCTGATAATCTGTAGTCCAGATCTTCTTACCTAATCTGAAAGATAGCTAAGCTCGATGTTGTCAAGAACTGCGAAAGGTCTAATGGATATTTGTACTTTGGAAAATGTAAAACCTGTAATAGATATTGGGACTTTAACGGACAGTCAGGCTGCTACTGAGGCTGGGTAATTCTAAGCAAACTAGAGTGATATTAGTCGTTAACCGTTTGCTGTCACAACTGACATATATCTTTCTACTCTTCTCGTTTTATCCTATTCTATCTTATCTTTCTTCATCTACAATCTAGATGTACTTATCCCACACGTTCTTTGGGGCCTCACCAGAAAAAACACCAGAGATATTTATGTAACAGTTGTATGTGAGGATTGCATCTAAAGCTGATCTTGCTTTAATGCCACCATATCGATGAAGAAATAAACCAAGCGTTCCTTCAAAATATTTGGAAATGTTAAATTCGAATGGTCTAAACTCTAACAGGAAGAGGCATAAACACAAGTGGTCCATAGCCATATAGGAGAACGTTTGCTTAACAAAAGTTTCCCTTACGAAAACTCGTTTGGGAGCATAAGACGTCCATATTAATTTACGCTGCAACAATGTGAGCCAAATTGAGAATGTTTTAGATCTAACAGAGCGGTCTACTAGCAGGTATGACTCGTACGTTGCTGACGAGGCCTTAAATGTTAATGAGCGCAGCATTTCATTATTGCAAAAGAATTTAGCGTTCTTGGGTTCTGCATAAAACAAAATGTGGAAAATTCATCAGATATAATCATATGGACTAACAATAAAGTAATAAACTTTCATCAACAGACGATGGCATTTAAAGATGATTCTAGACGTTAATAACAATAATCGATTAATAACATGTCACTAATAGTTTTAGTAAAAAAACATTAAAGGTTGTCTCTGTAGTGCTTATTGGATACCTAATCAAGTCAACACAAGATACTAATCAAATTTACTGTCATTATAAGTTAATATGTCTAAAACTTACCGATCCAAGTGCGATCTAAATATATCGATACAAAGGACGGGGGTATTGTAAAATAATCTACGAAACTGTACATTTCTAACATAAACCATAATTTATCTGATGCTGCTATGAACTAAAATAGAGAAAAAAAATTGCGTAATTAAATTAGTTAAACATTTTAATTATATCTCTACTTACTCGTATAAAAAAATAAACCATAAAAAATATATTAAATGCAAGATCGATTTGCTGTGTAATATTGTTACTCCATGTTTGACATCTTTCCACTTCTTCACTCGATGCATCAATAAAATAAATAATAAGTGAGGCAATGCTAAGAATGAATACAAGCACAACCTGAAAAAAAGAAAAATTCTAATATTAGAATTGGTTTGAGGTTAAATTTGTTATCATTATAGGTAAGCTTCTTCAAAAGCTCTTCTTGTGAGCGGATAAAGTTCCATTTATAAGAATCAATACAATGATTTTAATTCCTATGTAACCTGCGAAACTTCCTAAAACATAAATATTATAGACACTCAATGTTTTTATTATAAACAATAGAAGTTATAATCGTCATTAGAATCATTATTCTTCGTTTGCTTATTTATGATCTTTTTATTGTGGATAAAATGAATTCAAATAATTGACGTTACATGAAATCGATAAATTTACTACAGATTGCTATCAAACAAAATAAAAAAGATATAACTTTGTATTGTACGTTAACTGTTACGAGCAATAATCGTATATTGTGTTAAATATTTGTATATTTTAATGATTTTGGTAACAGTTGCGTCATCATTTCAAGTTTAAGTGGCATCTTTGCTGATCATAATTATGGTCAGATTTAGTAGTTGGGTTGGGTGTTGAATAATTTTAGTCAACACGAAAGACCTACTGGACACTTCCAAAATTGCATATAATATTAGATTTACAGAAATATTCTGAATTTCATACTGACTTTTGAAATGATTAAATGAACTAAAAACGTAGCGTAAAATTTTACTCAAATAGAGATACCTAAATGTGATTCATCGGTTTGGGTAAAGATCAACGTTTGTGACCAACACACCATAAGTCTAAAGAATGTCTTGTTTAACTGTAGTTTGATGTTAGTTGATACATAGCGTGAACCAAAGAGAGGATTAATTGGGAAGAAATTTCAATTACCTGCAGCGATTCCAGTTCTAACACTTAATCAGTTTCGTTTATGAACTTTTAATTAATTTATAATGTGAACTGTGCGTAAAAAATAGCCAAAAATTAGTTAACCAAGATTATGCATGATGCCATGCAACAGCTTTATGCTGCAGTAACTTTTGCAATTTAGCTACATTTGAAAGTGTTGCATTGAAATACATAACTACCACAAATTTACTAGATGTACCAGATACTTCATTGTTCTGGGATATCTTATATTTTCAATTTCTTAGCCAATGTATCAAAGAGAGTAAGGGTGAGTAGGGCCGCAACTGTTCTTTGTCATCAAGTGGTTAGCATATCTCCTAGAAATTACTCAGGGCAACTAATATAAACAGGAACCTGGCTAGTATTGGGCTAAGTATTAAGTACAATAATATATAATTAGGCATAAGACTAGCGTCTTTATCCTGTAAAAAAGCGTCTTAGTAAAATTGGTTCCAGACAACCCTCAAATTTTGGAAAATGGAATTGAAACATGTATTACCCGACATTCGAAATGGACCAACCTGTGGAACGTGCGCACGGTAAGGATATTCTGTGTGGTTTATATCTCTTATAAGCTAAAAAATAATAAATTACTAATTAGTTTTATATCGAAAAAATAAACAATAATATCCTGTAATCAGTCCTTTATTCCTTTTATGTCGCCAGACAAAAAAAGAAATAAAATCAAAACGATAGTTAAAACTAGTTCACTATATTGTCTCTTGTAAAAATTTCGTAAAATTTCAAAATACTAAAGTTCAAATATCCAAAATATTTATTTCATAAAAATAATTTATTATCCTGAAGTAATAAAATTAATATACATTTCATCCGTTTCTATTTCAAATTTTAATTTAAATATTCAGCCGCATCACATAAAAACCAAATATTTATTTTTGTAATTGAAGGTCAAGATACGAAACCGAAAATAACGGCTGTTGCAAGGAACTGAATTTCTATTCGGGTTCGATTTCTGTTAAACAAAACTTTATAATGATTATATTTCGGTTTCGGCGAGTAGTCGAAGTCTGCAATATTGCTGATAAATTGGCGAACACTCTATGTCTATAAATTAAGTTTTGGACTGATACTTAACTAGTAAATTGATTTTTGAATTAATACACGCGACAAACGCTTGTTGATCGTGATCAATTATGAAATCACTCATGCACAAAAATCTCTTTTTAGTCGCTACAAGCTATTTTGTTTGTCAACCATATGTTTCCTAACACAATAACCTCAAATTCAGGAGTCTTATCTTCAAACACAAAATTTGAAGTCACAACAACCGAATTGAGGATACAACAAACCAAATATATTGTCATCATGAGTCATGAGTCATGACATATATAATTATTGTGCCAACCGAATGATCGAATTTTTTCTTTCAGTGCTTGTTTGTGGCAAGCAAATGTTCTCTGTTATTGTGTCTTTATATATTCACCACGGTAATGCAACAACGGTATAACTGCCATGGTAGCCGATTTTTGTAAGACCGTTCATGACATCATTCGCCAATTGCAGTCGGAGTCTATCTATCGCTCGTCCGCTTCCTAGGGTACTTAATATATTTTTATTTCTTTCCAGTCTGTTAAATCTAGAACATGCCCAAACCAAGCAATCCTATTGGAATGAGAAGGTCGCTGATTTCAAAATTATATCGGGTTCTATACTCGTCTTAACTAGACCAAAAATGTAGTTTTGTATTTAATGCTTAAATACAGATAAATACGGTTCGACATTTTGTTTAAGGGTCGACGTTTGTGACCCATACTGTAACAACCGACCTATTTTGATTCCTCCTCTTAAACAAGAATCTACAATATCTAAAGAAATTGATTTGGTATTCTATTTCGGTTCTGGCCTTATTTCAACTTATGCTCTATATTGGGAATCAAAATCAAATAAACAAACAACAAGTGCAACAAATCAACCAACAAATTTAAACACATGTTCTCAAACAGTAATTTAAACATTTTTGTGTGAGCTAATACATTTAATATATAATAGTAGATTGCTAAATAATAGTAGATTGCGAGTATTAATATACAATAGTAGATTGCGAGTTACTCTTGTTTGAGCGAGTTACACTTGTAACTAACTCTTGTTTGGAAAACGCATTCGCACTAGTAATACACACTATTTTTGTAACAAATGCATATAATTTATAAATATTTATTTAATTGTTAATTTAATCATTTATTTAACAAAGCTATAAACAAATTTAAGATATTTAAATAAATAAAGTGCGCAATCTTCATTGTAATAGTTGTAAATTATACTATCTCGAAAAAATAAACATAAGAATTCAACTACGGGATTTATAAAAAAACATAGTAATCCAACCAAGAGCTGTCAAAATTGTAAACTTTGAAAACCCAAATATAGTAGATTTTTATACAAGTGGTGAAAACCTCTCTTTTTGCGTGACTGAACGGTTTAAGTTCACGGAATAAGTTCAGGAACGCAAAAACGTTTTTACCACGCGTAGAAAACACTATTTTTTCTACGCTTGTAATGATAAATGATAATATTTACAAATTCATCTACTAAAAACTTATAAAACGACATATCTAAATTTGACAGTGTAAAAAATTAACAAGATTGTATTTATATATAGCATTTTTACCAGTGTAAAATAATGTTATTATTGTGTTCGCCTACAGATGGAATAATAACAGACGAACACAATGGGTGCGTTTTTTTCTATATCGGAGAGATCGGAGCGATAAAATAAAATCTGTATCAGATATATCGTATAATTTTTTCCTCCGATAATTAACTGTCAGATATAAAATATATTCTCTGAGTTTTTTCCGCCAAAAAAAATAAAAAAAATTTATTAAATAAATTTAAATTTTATTAAAAAATTTATTTAAATTTGTTTTTAATCGAAACTTTACCTACAATTTTGTAAATTTATACTTTAAACGATGACTTCCAGTCGGTAAAAAAAAATATCTGTAATATCTGTAAAAGTTTTCAGAGAGAAAATATATGATCTGAGATATATCCGAGAATGAAAAAAAAAACACGGAACAAATCTATCAGATATATCCGCGAATGCAAAAAAACACAGATAATTTTTTTGACGTTTAAAATATCTCTCCGATCTTCTCCGATATAGAAAAAACACACACTCAATAATAACAATATTTTACACTGGTAAAAATGCTATATATAAATACAATCTTGTTTATTTTTTACACTGTCAAATTTAGCTATGTCGTTTTTACCGACTGGAAGTCATCGTTTAAAGTATAAATTTAAAAAATTGTAGGTAAAGTTTCAATTAAAAACAAATAGAAATAAATTTTTTTTAATTTTTTTTTGGCGGAAAGAACTCAGAGAATATATTTTATATCTGACAGTTAATTATCGGAGGAAAAAATTATACGATATATCTGATACAAATTTATCGCTCCGATTTCTCCGATATAGAAAAAAAACACTCATTATTAGTTTAATTAATTAATTACACACAATTTATATAATGATTAGTTTCGATTCGATTCGATCAAAATATTCAAAATATTCAATCCCTTCAAAATACTGCGATATTGACAGAAATAAACACAGCAACCGAAACAACAACAGAAACAGTAATTGAAATTCAATCTCAAATATTCAATTCTTTAAATAACCACCACCTGTAGGCGACCACCGAAACTTATTTACTTTCAGTCCTTGTTAGAAGTTGATTGATTCGTTGCGTTCATTTTTTTTACTTGTATCAATAATAAAAACTGGGTTATGCAAGTATTATCAACGAATGTATGAGTAAAGATTTTATTTGTTTTTATTTTTTTGGGATAGTTAAGTAAACCTTAGTGACAATTTTTTTATATTTATTTTATTTTTTATTTTTTTAAAGAATATATATTTATTTCGCATTACTCCTTCATCAGTTCTTTTTCTTAACTATAGTTATTCCAATTCCATTTAATTATCCCAAAAAATAATAAAAAAATAAAATCTTTAAACAGGCTACAGACATTTGTCAATCAATTGGAAACGAAAATAAACAAAATAAAATTTAGGGGATTTTTACACTAAATTTTATTTCGTTTATTTTCGTTTTCGAATTGATTGACAAATTGATTGAAGGTCTGTAGCCTGCTTTACTCATACATTCGTTGATAATACTTGCATACTTAACTATCCCAAAAAATAAAAATCTTTACTTATAGTAAAAATTAAATTTCAAAGTGACAAAAGTACACAAAGCAAGTGAAAATTATGGAAAACCATATTAATACATATTGAATGTATGAGTTTTCGTTTTAATGAATTACGGTTGTTTAATATTTATTTTTTAATTTTCGTGTTACGGATGGATTTTTTTTGTAGTATGATAATTTCGAGATGATATGGGATTGTTGTATTGAGTATAGAAGCGACCAATGTATATAAAAAAGCAACAAAAGTTGGAAAATTGTAGCTATAAATTTTATCAAATTGTATGATCGGGACAGTCTGTAAAATTAAATCAAAAATTAAAGATACAACATTAGTTTTATCGTACCACATGCGCTTTAATGTTATTTAAATAAATTAATTATTTTAAATAAAGAAATTTGAATATATGTTCTAATTGAGTAAAATATATTTTTTTCATTTAACAATAGAAAAAAATTACATATGTATATATTATATAAAACAAAATGGTAGCAAAACAAAAATATTGTTAGTAGATAAAAATCATGTATATACTAATGAGGATGATCATGTTTATTTATCGAAACTTTACAAAAATAATATTTTAATAATTGGAGGATAATGTTCAATCGAGTGCTGATGTTGTAGATGAAAAGAAAAAATGTTGGTAGATATGCAATGAGGTATATATTGGGTGAAGAATCAGAAAAGAGAAAGAAGTATTGGATTCTGAAACGCTAAGCACAACAATTGTGAAACTATTAACCATAAGAGAAAAATGTATTGGATTGAAAGGGATACAGTTACATCACATTTTGAAACATAAATATGAAATTGAGCTTTTGGATGTGTTGTACAATGAAGAGAAACAAGAAATATATTTGATTTGGACACAGGTTAGAGAGTTTTTAAAGTTCCGTACGACCGTACTTTGAAAAGCAAAATCCTATTGGTGAGACTTCGGTGTCCCTTCGAATTTCTACATAATCGACTTTCTACAAACTATAAGTGTTATCGATTTGAAATTTTCTAGTTATGAAATGTATTTGTTCACGCCTACTGAAAAAAAATATTTATTTTCATCCGTAGATAATGAGATAATAAAACAAACGATTTTTTCAGGAATCGAGTTTGATTTAGAAAAATCGAAAAACATTGAAATATTAAAAAAAAATTAATAAATTATCAACTGCTTAGTTTTTGAGTTACTACCAAAAACGTGAATTTGATTTCCTGTCTCTCCCTCCTCCTCTCTTTTAACTTCGAACATTACAAACGAAAAAAATTGAAAAAATTCACCGTCATATAGTAAAGAGTGAATGAAAACTATAGCAGTCAGCTCATCATTTAAAATGTTGTTTTGAGTAGGCTAAGAGTGAAAATTTTGAAAAAAAAAATATTTTTGAACTTGCCGAGTGGCGTGTCATATGAAAGTTGAATTGTTTTTAGTTTAAAACAATTTTTCTGTAATTTACGGAACCACACTTTTTAACTTATTTTCAAAAACGTGAACAAATTTTTTTCCCAACCAAAGATTGCCAAACCGGGATCCGCTTGGGTACAATCCGGTATCGTTACATTACTTTTTTAGTTCTTTTTTAAAATAAAGTTCAATACATCACCCACCGATCTACTCACCGGTTAATTTCTAGCTTTAATATGTTTTTAACAAATATTGTTATTATTATATGATTATTACTTTGGTCTGAAAGACCTAAGTATTACATTCATGAGCTCAAAGTGAAATTCCTACCCACACTTTTTTTGGCATTTCTCGACGTTTAAGGTCAGTAGGTCCTACTGATTCTAAAAAAAGCAAAAAAAAATGTATTTCTCTCTGTAGGCCGACCGTCCGTCATTACCTACGCTGCAGGGAAAACCGCTGAAGGGATTTCAAAATTTTTTTTTCTAAAAATAGGTATACTCAAGGGACAGGTCCGAAAGGACGCTGAGCTCGATAACTGTACCGGAAGTGTGTCAAAAAAATCATTATGTGTGTCAAAAATAGCTAATTTTCCTATTTTTGGCTTACAAAACGTTCATTTTAAGTGATTACGAGTAGGAACATTAAATTTGGAGAAATCTTGATGGTAGGGATTGGTATGTAAAATCAAAAACTAAATTATTGCATTATAAGTTTGTCAAATAAATGTTGTCAAGTGTGTCAAAGCAAGATTTTTATTTATTTTTTCACCCAATTTTTTGGAAAAACCTAAAACATAAAATTAATTGTTTGTTTCAAATGAAATTTTACTATTATTATAGAGAATTATGGCTTTATAAGTTTGTCAAAAAAATAATGTCGTGTGTCAAAAAATTATTTCATTTATTTTTTAGCCAATTTTTTGGGAAAAAAAATGTAGCTGTTTTTATTTTATAACGTAAATGTATTTGAAAATGAAATTGGACATGGAAATTTTTGAATTTGTCATAGTTTTTGAAATATTTTTGGAATTTTGAAAAAGTTTGTATTTTTGATTTTGTAATAATTTTTGCAATATATTTAGAATTTTGGAAAAGTTTAAATTTTTAAGAATTTTTGGAATATTATCGGAATTTAGAAAAAGTTTAAATATTTGATTTCATTCTAATTTTTGGAATATTTTTGGAATTTTGAAAAAAGTTTGATTTTATTTAATTTAACAATATTTTTGGAATTTTGATTATAATTTTTCGGCAACGATATGATGTTTCGTGTTAGTTTTGTAATAAATTTTTAAACATAGATAAAAAATACTTGTACTTTAACAAAGAGTTTGTTTGATATACATCGCTGCCCAAAACTAGAAACCATGTCCTCATAAAAGTTTTTTGCCGAAAACTATATCAAAATCCTTAACCCAGACCGAAGTCTTGATGTCTCAGAGCTGTGAGATTTCAGCCCAGAAAGCCCCTTGAATCTCATCAGTCACTAACTCTCCAGCCCAGGGCTCGGTTTTCCCCTGTAGTATTGTAACTTGGTCAAGTAAGGTGGCTCGTGGGACAACAAATAAAACAAAAAATTCAAAAATACATATACGCCATTCCAAAACAAAGTGCGCTCAACCTTTCATTGATGTTGTAGATAGTAACTGTCTTATCTTTAGAACTGTTGGAGCTAATGCCATCAAAAGGAAAATATACAAAAAATAGATCGTGAAAGGTTATTAAATTGTATTGTAATTGTAATAATATCAGCGAGGACGGTTGGATAGCTTTGGCTGAAGCTTTGGAAATTAACAACCAGACAGCATATCATTGGATTAAATCTGGGCGTTACAAAATGTTGCCGAAAGGAGGGATAATGCCAAAAATTCTTAGTGAGGCTCAAACTGAGTTAATCGTTTCATGGTTATAGAAGAAGTCTGTGGCATTACATTGAATCAGTTGAAAGAAATAGTTATGAGAAATTTTTGCCAACTGTAGGTAACAACTTAAAAGACAGACTTTTCACTTTTCACAACAATAAATTTAGAAGCAAATAAAATAAAACGATTTGAAAATGTCCAACGTTGGAAATAATACATTTAGCAGGGAAAACAAACTGTGTGAGTGAATGAATGAAACAAGCTTTATTTATTTTGCATTCGATCAAGAGGTCGTGCAAGAGCTGGTTAAAGAGCTGTTCAACACATTCTGGCATCAAGAGGACCAAATATATACTTTATTGAAGTAATTTCCATGACAGAAATCACATTCATGGAAGGCAGAAAAGGTTCGTTTACAGCTCAGTTAGCAAAAGAATGGGTAGTTATGCTACTGTAAAGTAGCAAAAAATAGAGGAGATCTGGCAGATATTGTCATTGTTGCACATATTGTCATACACAGTGTGATACAACAGCGTATCTTTTGCGATTATATTCTCCCACGCTAATTTCTATTAAGAATATTTAGTCAAAAATTAAATCATATGCTAAAAGCGACATTCGTGTTCCAGAAGTAACAGGTCCTGGTGTATTGGAACAAGTGTTTATCTATTTGGAGACTATCATTGATCTGGCAAACAACAACATAGTTGAAGGTGATTGTGATCATGCTGTGCAATACTCACTGTACAGTACACCAAGCTACCGCTTTCGGTTATCGCTTTAGACATTTGATTGCGACTGATATGTTAATTTGATTTACAAGGTGGTTTTGTATGGTTTAAATCCGAAATTCGTAAGATTAAACCTAAAGCTATATTTACTACCCTGGCGTTCTCCTGCACGTACTGGTATCTCCAGTTGTATCTCTGCCAGTGAAAACTCCAGGTTCGATCTAAGATTAAATTTTAAGTTATAATTTTAACATTCTCCACCCAAATTCGTTTCAATTATCTTACACCGTTTTTCTTTCACAAATTGTAAAGGAATATAGGTCACAAAGATAAAAACTTGATCAATTTTTGTTGTAATTATTTGTTGTTTTGTCGATTCTTCATTTTAGTTGATTCAACTGTGGTACTGCTGCTTTCTATTATAAAAAAAATATCTATAAAGTCCACAGTGTTATAATATCATATAAACACATTTATTAAAACCACAAAACACTTGAATTATCATAACTGCACGAATACGAACAAAGTTGAAAGAATGTTTTTATGTATCATAACCATAGCTTTAATTATAAGTTCAATTAAAACTTTCAGAACGAGTGTATTAGCGACAAATTTTTCTAAAAAATTTTTAGGATTTAAGGTTCTACATTTTTTGTATATATTTATTTAAAGATTTTACCAATTTGTATACAAAACAACAAAAATAAAAAGAAAATTCATAAAAGCTGCCATGCGCATAAGCTTTTTTAATTTATTTTCTTCAAGTTGTAATCAATTCCTCACTAAACCCATGTATAATTCTTTGTACTAAGAATTTAGAATTTATTTGTTGTTGCAAACAATTGACTTCCGTAGTATTTTTTTTATTGTATGAGAATTGAGAACCACAAGTGGTATCAAAAGAAACGGGAGGATTATTACTTTAATAAGGACAAAACTTAAATAATGATTTTCATTTATTAAAATAAACGTTCAGATTTTGGTTTAAATAATTGTATAAACTGATATTTAGAAAACATTAACTATAACAAAGTTCTTACAAAAAGCTGAAACCACTAATCACAAGTAAACAATTTTCATTTTTCCATCAAACAAATATCGTGTGGTTCAACACTTCAACATGTGTAGGTCATTAAAATTATCTATTTAAATATATGATTTTATCATATTGGAATCAATTCAATTGACATAAATTTTTAAAAAGAGTTGTGACAATAATTAAAAATAATTGAATGTTTGTGGATAGATAATCCTTGTAGATTTATGATGTTTGCATTTCTTTTATTTAGGTACATATAATAGTTGTATATTCGTGATTGATTATATATACTATCCACAGCAATTATATTTTGGCTTACAAATGACAGTTAAATTTTTGTTTTTATTTTGCATCTACATCCGTATTATTACAATTTATTTTTATAAATATGCGATCGACCGACAGATTGGTTCCCCATTTCACCTCGGAGAGCTTTTTGGCGAAGAAGACTACTTGCCAGTGGTACCATTCTTTGAACTTCTTGAATGGAGTGAAGTGAGAGCCCAATTTTACTTTTCTGATTGCGGCTTCACACCGTTCAAGATTCAATGCATTCTTGTTAACTTTCATTAACTTAGAATAGAAACTATGACCATAGAGCTTGAGACTTAGAGTCTCGGGTGCGCTCTCTAGGAATGGCATTAGTTTTCGGTTAATAATAATTTATTTTTAGGTAGAGAAACCATAGCTAGAATTCAGTATTCAGCTAGCAGACAGTAGAATTTGGCCGTATGGGTTACTTCCGTACAGCTATGGTTGTCTTTTTTGAGGGTGGAAGAATGTAGAATTTGATCGTTAAAGGCCTGTTCTGTAGAATTTGATCGTTAGAGGCTAATTCAGTCATGCCATTTTGGGGAAGAATGGGGAGCTCGCAAGCTCATAATTCTTGCTCAAGTAACTGCGGTCATCAGTTTCACAAGTTGTTTTTATTTGTTATTGTATTTATTTTTCAAATAAACAAAAATATAAATAAATGAACTTTTTTCAATATATACTTATTAAATGAAAAATTGATAATTTTTTTTATAATAAATAAATAAGTTTTTCGGCAAACGGCTGTATAGTTTAACTTTACTGCCACTAGGGAGTTAGTCTTACTTTTTTGACTTATAATCAAAGCCGCTGTAAAGTAACATTTGTTATTTGTTATTTTGTTATTTTTTCAAACAAGTTGTGTAACTATGACAACAAAAACTAAGATCTAATCTGATTGGATTATGAAATTTTGAATTATTGTATAATTATGACAACAAAAAGTAACAAATAATCTTATTGGATTATGAAATTTTGAATTCATGTATAACTATGACAACAAACCATAACAAATAGTTTGATTGGATAATGACATTTTGAATTGGAACTTCCTTTCGTACAAGATTTTATTTATACAAATTTAAATGTTTTTTACTTTTTGGACGTAATAATGACGGTAATAAATCATATTTATAACAATTTTGATGTACTAGGTCATTCAATAAGTCCGTAGGATGACACATAGATGACGTTACTAGAATTTTTTCCATATGATTTTTATTTAGTACTAACCTTCAAACGATACGTGTATAAATTTGACAGCAATCTGACTATTTATTCGTGAGTTATAGCATTTTGTGTGAAGCAACTTTTGTTTTTGAAAAAAAATGGAAAAAAGTGAATTTCGAATTTTAATAAAGCATTGCTTTTTGATGAAAAAAAATACAGTGGAAACCAAACAATGGCTTGATAAACATTATCCAAACTCTGCTCCATCGAGACAAATGGTAAAGAAGTGGATGGCTGAATTTAAATGTGGTCGTACCAGCACAAAAGATGCAGAGCGCAGTGGACACCTAAATAAGGCTGTTATTCCAGAAAACATCAAAAAAATCCACAAATTGGTTATGAACGATCGCAAATTGAAGGTGCATGAGCTAGCTGACATTAGCAGCAAATGGTAGTGTTTTTACCATTTTACACGAATATTTGGGTATACGAAGGCTCTGTGCAAATTGGCTGCCGCGTGAGCTCACAGTCGCCAAAAAACAACAACGAATCGATGCTTCAGAGGAGTCTTTGGTGCTATTAAACCGCAATAAAAGGGAATTCTATCGTAGATATGTGACAATGGATGAGACATGGCTTCACAATTACACACCAGAATCCAAAAGACAGTCAGCTGAGTGGACAGCAGTCGACGAACCGAATCCAAAGCGAGCAAAGACGCAACAGTCGGCCGGTAAGGTGATGGCGTCTGTATTTTGGGATACGAATGGAATAATATTCATCGACTATCTCCAAAAAGGAACCACTATCAACAGCGAGTATTACTGTGAACTTTTGGATCGATTGAAGGCTGAAATCGCAAAGAAACGGCCACATTTGCAAAAGAAAAAAGTGTTGTTTCACCAAGATAATGCACCGTGTCACAGATCGATGAAAACGATGGCAAAATTGAATGAATTGGGCTTTGAATTGCTTACCCACCCACCATATTCTCCAGATTTAGCCCCCAGCGACTTTTTCCTGTTTTCAGATCTCAAGAGAATGCTTGCTGGAAAGAAATTTAAGTCCAATGATGAAGTAATCGCTGAAACTGAGGCCTATTTTGACGAGAAAGAGAAATCGTACTATAGAAGTGGTATAGAAAAGTTGGAAAATCGCTATACTCGTTGTATCGCCCTCGAAGGCAACTATGTTGAATAAAAAAATCGAGTTTTGTCAAAATGTTGTTTTTTTCTTACTTATCCTACGGACTTATTGAACGACCTGTTATTAATTTCATATTTATAAAAAATTTAAACGGTTGCCAAAAAATGGTGTATTTAATTCGGAGCTAAAGTGACTTTCTGTGTATATCGTCTGTAATTGTCAAACTATAGCTATCAACACAAAAAGTAACACTTTAGCTCCTAATTAACTAATGTACTATTTTTAAAACAAAATAAATAATTTTTCTGAAAATTTATAAATAATATAATAAATAATTTTCCAAATAAATATTAAATATATTGAATAAGTTAATAAATAATTAAATAATTTTTTTTTGAAACAAACGAATCTTTTTTAAGTAAATAAACAAATATATAATTTTTTTAATAGACAATTAAATAAAAGGATTATAAAAATAAATTATGTTTAGGCAAATATTGTGGATCGTTTGTTAATTCGGCTGAAATTTTCGTTTTTCTTTCTTTTCTCTAATTTTCGTCTTGCACTAATTTTTCTCGCTGGTTCGCATTTGTGGGTTTATTCAAAAGCGGTCGTATTGACTGTGAATCAACTATTTTTGTTTTAGAGGACGTTGAATTGGCCATCGAGTATTTGCTTAGCAAAGTAAACACTGGTTGGGAAATTGGGTGGAGTAACTGCGGGAGTACAACATTCACATGCCACATACTTGGTGTGGAAGTCTGACTTGGTAGCGATTGCATGCATGATGCAGGTCAGAGAAGTGAGTGATTTGCGATACCCAGTTGAGATTTCTCATTTTTCTGGCGTCATTAATCGAATTCTACATTATATGGATGGAGCGATCAGTTGGAGAAGCAAGCGAATTTGAAGATACACAGATTCACATATGTCCAATTGCAGTCGACCTGGAGGATATTCTATTCCTCCGGCTGAGCAGTAGCAAGGTGTCATACCGTCCCGAGTCGTTTCGACTTAAATTGGCAACCTCTCTTCACTAGTGATAGCCATTTACTGGATATTCATGAGATTAGTCACCAAGCAGAGGCGGCTGCTATGAGGGATCGTGTGAGCTGGGATGACCTCAGGTCAATAGTCCCACGATAATTCAGGCAGCTTCTGATAGATACTACCTGAATCTAACTTATGAACATCAGGTGGTGACGTACCCAGTGCTTAGGACCTCCCTTTTGAGCAGCAACCCTCATATATATTATATACTACTGAACCGCAAACAAAAACCAAAAGAAAGCATTTTTAAGTACGTTGTGGAAGTTGGAGCTCTGAATCGTAACTAAGAACGTCCGTTTGCTTAAAATGAAATGATTAAATTTGCCAGGGAGAGACTGAGTGCAGAACTAAAGAATTCAACCCTTGTAGCTAACGTAACTGCGATGGATGAACTTAAAGCATTATGTCAAAAGTTCGAAAGATTATGGTCTGCACCAGCTCCAGCTGGGCAGTTTTAAGGATCAGCTATCTGCATCAAACGGATCATTTTGTGTTGAACCAGAATCCTCTGTACATTTGGAAGCTTATGATACCATACTGGTTCGTGTACTGCAAATGCCAACCATACCATCAACATATGCTCAACCAGGTTCATCAACATCTACAGGTCAGATCGTTTGTTTTGTGTATCGTGAAATTCGACATCGTGCTCCTGCGTGTCTACAGAAACAAATCAAATGGTACTGTCGGAAATGTCTTAACCCGATGTGACATACAAAAATTGTCTAGAGTACTGCTATCCAGGTTTAAACTACAGACCGGGAGTACGATTATCGGGAGCAGAACCCTCGGATCAGAAAACAACAGCCCCAAGGACCCTGATAAAAATATAGCTATACAGGTCGTATGAAATTGCCTCAATTTAATTAAGGTTATTTTCAGCGCCTTCAATGTTGTTATCATTATTGGAGGATGCATAAAATGTTTGCAAAAGCATGTGTTTCACCGATTGTTTCAGGTATCAGGGATCCTCGGCCGCATTTATCATTAAAAGTTTTTAATAAAAATATTTAATGACTTTTGGATAGTGCAGCCGTTATTAATATTTTGGGAAGAAGTTCAGTAGAATTGTTAATATACGTCGGCATACCGTATTGTAATTTTACGTTATGCGTCCGCACGGTGGATGGTACCATTAATAAGATTTTGGGATATGTCGATATAAATATCACTCTGAATGGCTCCACTAAACCAATATGATTCCATATTGTTCCTGAGTAGTCTTCTTAGGTATAGTCTTCAGTAGTCTTTTTTCATCAGAATGGGTCACCCTACCGTAAGGGGACCCGAGCAGGTGAGCCTGCTTAAAGAGCTCCCTACCAGATGGGATCTGGTACTGGCATACGCTAGATTGCCGGCAGCGATACCAATGCTGGCCTACTTATCTGTGAGATCTGGATAGTAAGCAATTTGGAGGAAGCCTTAGTGCTTCAAACTGTATGGTGAAGTTGAAATTAACCTGTGCTCCTTTGTGAGAGGGCGTCTGTGGGAAGAAGTTTACTTTAACTAGGTACCGCGACTAATAAGCACGATCATGACAAATGTTCCTGAGTTGCGTAAAGGGCTCTACCTAGGAATCGATTCCTGGGATGATTTTAGTATTGTTCTTTCGTTTGTCGATGAGCTGAATAATCTGATAACATCAGAATGGATGACCTGTTTTCTGGCCAACTATGTGAAATTGATAGGATCAAGGATTCCTTCTCGTTCTTTGAAGTTGCCGGTCTCGGAAAGACTACTTTGGTAGAACATGTAATGGATGTTGGTGATAATGTCCCTGTTAAACAGTTCTGTTAAAAGGTATCTATGTGTTGTTGTGACACATATTGTAATTCCTATAACACAACACTTTTTATTAAAAAAAATAACAGATGTTCAGCAGTCAGCACTCTACACTCATTGTATAAATGCGGGGCACGAAGACATTTTGAAAGTATTTGTATATCAAATCCAAGCAAAGTCGTCAAATATCAATCTAATAGGGATTGTTCGAATTCACAAAGAGAATCTGGACCAAATTTCAATGCGGTTTGGGAGATGAAGCAAGCATTATTTTAAATATATCACTCCACAAATTGGATGAAGAAATTGAAACAGGTGATGTCAAACATCTAAGCCCATATTCCGACTCAATTCTGGTTCCAAATTTTTGTAAACAATCAACTCATACTATTTGAAGTACATGCTGGAGGTTGTTAATCTATCATAAATAAGTATAGTAAATCATTTTGAAATGTAAACTTAGACAAACTATCTGCAAAATTTTCTTCAGTTCCAGATGAATACATTAAAGTCATTGGTAAAATCGTAGTATGTTTAAGAATCAGTGGTAATGGTGAAGAATTGTTGATGAATTTGCTAGTAATAAAAACAGAAAAGAAGATCCAGCCTGCGGTCTAGGTCGACCGTGGTTAAATAAACTATTTCCAAAAATCAAGTTTTGATTCTAAATCTACAAATATAATTTATAATATATATAAGTTTTCCTAAATATTCTTCCGAGCTCACCAGGTACTATATAAAAGGCTCACCTGCAGAAATTATTTTGAAACCAAATGCACAACCCTTATTTCATAAAGCCTATAGCATAAGTGCTATTAGTGACGAAATTGATCACCTTTGTGCGGAAAACATTTTAGTCCCCGTTAAAGATTCTTAATAGTCCTATGGTTCCATTTCAAAATAATGGCAAAATTAAACTTTGTATGGCTAAATAATAATGAAAAATTAAACTTTGTCGAGGCTTCGATTAACAAATATGTTATGTGACCATTTCCCCGCCCTTGGATTGATGATATTTTTGCAAGCTTGGTAGGTGCTAGTGTATGTTGTGTTATAGATTTAACTAGAGCCTATCAGAAATTTAGAAGTTTCTCCTTAATCTCAAGCATTTTGAAATGCTCCTCATATCACTCTTTTTCTCGGTTCTTTCGGAGCGAGTATTATACAAAAGTATAACTTGGGAGTGTTATACTTACACTTACACTTTTGTGTTATACTTTTGTGTACACATGAGTGAAAATAATAAAATGTCGTTCTTAGGGTGCGTTTATGTTGGAGCTTCGATAATAACGTCGGCCATCGATGTGATTCAAGTGAAGAAAATGTATACATGCTTTCAAATAGGAGTGTTGATGTTGAAGCGATTTATCCTTTTTCGACGCTACTATCGAAGCTCTGATCGATGCTTAAAATAACTCTCTTGAGAATAATCACTTAGTGATCGAAACTTTAAGGTCGATTTTAATAAATTTGGTATAATTTAAATGGTTTGATTTTAATCATTTTTGAATATAATTAATTGTGCCCTTTAGTCGAAAACTAAATAAAACAAAATTATTGTATATATTTTGTAAATTTTATTAAAATTCTCGAAGCTCCAACATAAACACTGTAAAAGAATAGCGCTATTCAACGCTTTTATCATTGTTTGACTCGATTCTTGACTCGTTTATCGATGCTTCAACATATACAGACCCCTACTACTAAATTGAAATAAATTACTTCTTTCAAATACTCAAACATTTAGTTTTTGCTTCAAAAGTGATCAAACGTAAAAAATAAGAATTCTTGTGAATTTCAGGAACGTCTATTGTAACAAGAGTCAGATTTTTGCGATGTGCTGTAATTTATGTATGATTATGAGTTCCATCATAGACCAGGAAAACTTATGACAAACGTTGTCGCTCTATATCTCGGTTACCGCCAGCTGAAATGGTTGAAGTTGATAAAAAACAATTGAATTTATAGGGTGAGTTTCTGATATCATTTCCAAATTGAGTGATGTTTCTTATACACAAAATGATAGAATATTGTCAGTTCTTTTTGAAAAATTATGTTAGGATGTGCTCAGAAAATCCCAATATTTAAGATGTTATTATAATATTAAAGAAAATTTTAGTACTCAAGAGTCAAGATGAACCTCTTTATTATTTTAAACGTCTTATTATCCTAAATAATTTGATTGAAACTGTTTTAAACTCCTTGCATACCCTCATAATCATGAGGGAATTGTTGGTATAAAAATTCTGGGTGGAGTACTATTTTGGCTTCCAAATCAGATATGTACCGATAATGGACCAACATTTGGTTCAAAGATATTTTTAGATTTTAATACGGTTAATAATACCAATGAGTTATTCAATTAAACTCTGTCTTTCCGTCGTATAAGTCCCAACTTATATGGAAAATTTAGTGCTAGACATTTCACTAGAGGAAGTTTTCTGAAAAGTTTTCTGGCTAGTAGAAAATATTAGGGATTGGAAGATAAAAGGTAGCCATGTTTTGAAAATTTGAAATTGTAGAACACGAAATGGAGAGGTTTTTGAGTAGTTTGCTGATTGTTCATCGCTCACTAAATTATGTTAATTTATGATCTGTTATAACTTTTTGACAACGTATTGATGCTTCGTGTTAGTTTTGTAGTCAATTTCTGAACTGAGATAAAATATTTGTAATTTACAAAAAATTTGGTTTAATATACATCGCTGCCCAAAACTAAAAACAATGTCCTCACAAAGTCTTCTACTGAAAACTAAATAAAAACCCTAAACACAGACCTTACCAAGTCTTGATATCTCGGAGCCTTGAGATTTCGGCTCCTTCATATTTATTATTCAATTATTAAAAAAAAATATTGTGACGCTGATGCATAGGCTGACTTCAACACAGCTCTAGAAACATAGTGTTCTGGATATATAATGAGCTAATATCCATCAAATGTTTTAATTAAAAGCTAACCAATGTTGTAGATTTCGCGTAGTTCTAATTATAAAAATATTAAAGAGAGTAGTGGTATCCCAACAAACATAAATTCTGTTGTACAAGAAACAGTTAAAATAAAAAATTAACCAGAAGTGACAAACCGGAATTTGGGATGCAGAATTGTTGTGAACCGTACTAAATGTTTATGCACCAAGTTTCATCCAATTCGATTATCAGATACAGATGTTATTGAGTTTTATAAAAAACAGTTATATGGGACAGCCCCCACCACTTTGTTCACTATCGCTCAAAAACTAATCAGTTCCTTGCCTCTTTTTCCAAAGTGGTTTCAAAATTCATTCACGAATGAATGCTGTATGCTCCCAACAAACATTGAAAAAATGGTGACACAGTAAACAGGTGCTCGGGAGACCCCCCACCACTTATCCCAAAATTGTCCAAAAACTAATCAGTTCTTTGTTATTTAAGTTTCGATCATTTTTTCAAGTGACATTAAAATAAATTAATGAATGAAAGATGATAATTATCTTCTCACACTAATTGGAACCTTTTTCATAAGTTTCATTATAATTACTTAATTATTGTAGGGTGTAGTGTGCATAAAGGCACTGAAAAAACTTCAAAAAATTATTTAAAAAAATTTTACCGGAAGTGAAAAACAGAAAGTTGGGATGCAAGACTATTGTGAACCATACTAAATACTCATGTACCAAGTTTCATTACATCCCATTATCAGGTATAGATGTTATAGAGCTTTAAAAAAACAGATGCTCCAGGGACCCCACACCATTTTGTTCACTATCGCTCAAAAACTGATCAGTTCCTTGTCAAACATGTTTGCATCTTTTTCCAAAGTGTCAATCAAAATTCATTCACGAACGAATGTTTTTTGCTCCCAACAAACATAAAAAACATTGTGGAAAAACCACCTGTTTTATGGTGGACCCCCAAACCCTCTATTAAATGTACTCCAAAAGCTGAAAAAATCTTTCTCATGTTACCTAAAAGCTTTTACCAACGTTTCATAAAAAAACGATCGGTAATTGTAGGCTACAGTAGGGATAAAAACCTGGAAAAAAAAACATTTTAACCGGACATGACAAACCGAAAGTTGGCATGCAGAAATATTGGAAACTGTACTAAAACCTTATATACTAAGTTTCAGTAAGATGGTAGTCCGGTATTAGAACTTATTCAAGATTTAAACTTAGAGGTGTTCGGGAGACCCCCGCCATTTTGTCCAAATTTGAAATGAATCCAGATCATCCATTTTCAAGTGAAACTGTATCATTTGCCAAAGTTTTATCAAGATCCTATGCACCAAGTCCACCCAACCACCCACCCACCCACACACAAACAGACGTACACCAAAATTTTTATTGGCTATTTAGATGGAGGGAGGATGGTCCAAAACAAAAGAAAAAACAAAATTTTGGGTATGTCAGATTTTTTTTTCTCGATAGATTTCATTACTTCACACAATTTAAAATTGTGGTGAAGTAAAAATGGAAAACAAATCTTCGTCCATCAACCTTAAAACGCATGTTGTTGTGGGACCCATAGGTTTTAAAAAGGTTCTATGTGTTGTGACACATATTGTAATTTTTCGATATTTTATTGCTCATTCAAATCGACCTTGTTTTGTTACTTGGATCAAAATTATTAATTAATTTTGCTCTTTGGGGTATCTATTAAACACTCATGTCATTTCCTGTATAATTTGATTGCTTGATCCGGGAACGGTGGTAGATTCTACAGTAATCTCAACATCAAATTCATGTCCATTACCATTTTCAGCATGTAGTTGTAGGGATTGCAGTATAACTCAATCAAAACATCTTAAACCAGAAGTTTTGAACCCATACGTGATTATATTTGTTCAAAAAAATTAGATTATAAACGCATTGTAACATAGTTTTGTTATAAATCAGCAACAGCAACACATATCTGTCGAATTTTATTTCGCAAACAAAACTCAATAGAACGCACAAAAAAACTACATTTTATATGTCCGGTTGCAGTTATACAATTGCCAATGTATGGATAATTGATAAATCATTAGATTAGTATGTTTTTAATTGCAAAACTGATAAGCTTTAAGACTTAGTCAAATATTCTAGTTTGTAGAGCTCATAGTGTTAATATATCTTATCTTATGTTTAAACCTAAATATATATTAATATTTCGATATATATTCAAACTAAAGAAAAATGGATAATTTATTGGGTAGGTTTGGTTAATAACTAATTATTATTCGAGTTATCATATTTAAAAATAAAATTATTTTAGATGAATTCGAAAAGAATCAACCATCAAACTTATATTTCGATTTCGAAACATTTTCAATGATCAGACAGGTATGTAAAAGTTAGATTAATTTTACCAACAGGAATGTTAATTAAATTTTGAAATATAGTTTTACTCACTCTTGGTTATAGATGCCGGATTTTATTGAAATGATTCAATCGGTTTTCGTAGTATCTTCAAAGGATGATTTGAATCAATTTACTGATGTGAAATTAGTCGAAATGAAATTAGATTCCAATGTCGACGTAGATGCTGTCTTTGATATGCCAATGCAGCTCAAATATACAATTCCATGGAACTCAAAATTTTTTTTTTATATATTAAACGATGAAATATTTCGTTTTGAAGAGGTAAGCTTACAGATGTGATTTTGTTGTTAATAGCTGGTGAAAAACACGTGAAATCAGCAAAAAACATGCAATTTTGGAAATGAGGTGTTAATTTTGTATATTTAGGTATGGAATTCATTGACATCAATAAAAAAAAAATTTCTGCGTTTTTAGTTTTTTTTTTTTACCCTATCTTAAGATACAGGGTGATGAAAAATCAAAAAATTGCTCGACCCTGGTGTATTGAAATGGCTCTACAGTCAAAACTACTGGACTGATTTTAATGTTATATGGTTCAAAATGTAGGTATTGAACAGAGCATATCTTCATCAGCAGTGTTCGGATGAAATCAAATCCATTATGCCTGCAAACAGTCAAGCTGTTGAGATCACTCATTCACCACTGTCATATAGTGACAGAATGCAGAGGGATTTCTTTGTTTGCAAAACGAAATCAACTAGCTGATAGATACGCCAATTTAAAAACAATTCCTGGAACACGAGGATATCACTAATACATTCCTACAAATGATGGATCAATAGCTAGAGGTTATTCTAACTCTACGAAATTTAGTAATGTAAAATTAAATAAATGATAAAAAATGTGTAAAATATTTATTTTGAGTTAAAATTAAAAATTTATTATAAAAACATATATGTAAATCCAAAAAGAACTGTCAATTTTTTAACTCCACTTTTTTTTATGATGAAAAATTTTAAGGCGTGTTGCATTAAAACTAATAAAAAAAATAAAAAATTTTCCCCTCCTGAATTTTTTATAAAATGTTAGTAACATATGTACCTTTCACATATTAAAAACTCAAAAATTTAAAAAATGGCATTTCTAGAAAATCGAATTTGAACTTTTTACCGTTATTTTTCAAAAAGAAAGTGTTCAAGGTCATATAATGTGAGTTATTATTTTGATTAGCTCTTTTGATAAGCAATACCTACATTTTGAGCTATATAACATTAAAATCAGTCCAGTAGTTTTGACTGTAGACACATTTCAATACACCATGGTCAAGTAATATTTTGATTTTTCATCACCCTGTATCTTAAGACAGGGTTAAAAAAAAATACTAAAAACGCAGAAAATTTTTTTTATTGATGTCAACGAATTCCAATACCTAAATATACAAAATTAAAACCTCATTTCCAGACCTTGCTGATTTCACGTGTTTTTCACCAGCTATGTAATTGCTTCACAGTCTGTGCTTTAGTGATTGAAATGTAATAGGTGATTTCGGTTTTTCTTCTTTTCTGTTTTTAAATTTTAGATTTTTAAACAAGAACACGATAGTACTACGTGGAATAAACTACTATGTTGCATTGCTTCCAAAAAAACGATATATTCGTATAACAAACAACTATCGTTGCATTTGATTGAATTTACAGAAAATGTTGAACCGGGAATCTTTAAAATAGCTTTAAATTGCTTATATAACAATAATTTTTATTCTAAATTATTTATTAAAAAAGCCAAGCCATGGCATCAAAGATATTATACGAGTTTGGCAAAAATACCAACATTTAGGGAAACAACACTCATTGTTTCCCTCATTCTGGATCAAATACGTTTATACAATTTAAAAACATGGAATATATTTGACTTGATTGGATTGAAATTGGCATTTGTGGATTTACATAATTTTACAGACATCGATTTTGCAATCGAAAGCAGTTTTAATATACTTAATGAAAACGAAAAAGTTTTTGAGAAATTCGATTTGACATTATATTTAGATAAAACGAACCAAAAAACCGTACATGAGGATTCCTTGTTATATTTTTTATGGGTGTACGGTGTAAATTTAAAAACTCTACACTTAAACCCTTTTAATTTTAAAGTAGACCAGTTCTTTGCTAGACACGCGGTTAAGGCACTGTGTCCAAAGATTAATCAAAGTGATAAGTTAAATTTTGATGACAATTTATCGTTATGTATTAGCAATGATTCACTGTATACTAGTAATAGTAGTTATAGTAATATAGATGGAGACACAATTTTAAAAATAGTGTCACTTAAACCAATTGTGAAATTTAAATTTAATATAAAACATATATTAAATATTGATTGGAAAATCTTTGGGTGCAGAGAAACTCACTTTTCTGAAATTATTTTAACTAACGATATATTTGAAATTAACTATGGTGAATTTTTCGATCAATATCCTTCGCGTTCGGAGTATAAATTCTCAGATATTCATAAATTATTCGAAAACATTTATGACAACACTTTGAATCGATGTCCAAAAATAATTTTAAGCTATTCGATGAAAACAATTATGCTTAAAAATATATATTTAAATTGGGATGATTTGGCAAATATTGAAAGGATTTCTTCCGAATATGAAAGAGTGTTATCGGGTTTCTCAGGAAATCCGGCCCTTTACCAAAGAATTAGCCTGAATTTCCTGGCCTCCATTTTATGTAATGCGAACGTTATCGGGTGTCTCAGGAGATCTGACCCTTTACCATAGAATTAGCCTGAATTTCCTGGCCCCCATTTTAGGTCAATTTTAGAAATTAATCTCCTATATTCTGAATAATTTTTAAATGACAAAGACATGCCTGATTCATGGACACTTTTACATAAAAAATAGCCCCTAATGGTATAATAATATGAAATAAGACAAAAATGATAAGTGTTAATAATTGATTTATTAACGGGATAAATAAAAAATAAAATACAAACATAAATAAGAACGTAAATAATCTATATATAAATACGTAAGTAATATTTTTGCGGTACAATTTTAAAATATTTGCTCCATCAATAATGTGGCAATATGTATATTGTAAGATAGGTCTTGAGTAGTAGATGTGCCGAAAAATACTTTTTTTGAATTTTGACGATTTTTTCAGAAAAAAAAATGGCAAAAATGTGAAAGTTTTGTTTTTTAATTTTTTGTTGTAAACAAAATAACCGTTTTTTTTTCAAGTTATTTGTTTCACAATTCAAAATCAATCTATATCAATTAATTAAACTCTGAAATAATGTGTTGTAGCTATTTGGTTGGGAGGTCTATTTACAATTTCTATTTACAATGGCCGAATTTCGGCCACTAGGCGATTCCTAGTAAACATATAACAGACAATCCAGGCCCAATTGCATTTTTAGGTATTATGAATTATTTACAAAAGTGAAATTCGTTGTTCCTTTTGAGATGTACGATTGGGATTTTTGTAGGCTTCATATTTTATTGTGGAAAATAAACAGACTTTAGTATTGATCATCCGTTTCCTCATCTTTATCATTCATGTAATCAGCATTGTCCACAGAACGCGGCTCAATTTCAGCAATTTGATTCATCTAAAAATAGTCGATTAGTTCTTTCAAAGATCACATTCAAAAAATACAAAGAAAGCGTGATCAGCTAACCTCAAGTTTGGCGAGCCACTTCTGTTCTTCTTCGACACTTGGATCAGGGAACTGCTTAAGTTCTGGTCCTCCTCTGTATTCTCGGACTTGGTTTTCTGAAGCTGGTGGTGCGTCTGAAAGTTTCTGAAGATGTTTGAAGACGAAGAAGTTGTTTGAAGCTCTCAAGATTTTCGCCCATCAGCTGCCGTATCGTTTGAAATAGGAGTCGTAGCTGTTTAGGACGGATGGGGTTACACCAAACGCTTCGACTTTGAGGCAAAATAGGAGATGCGTGATGAACTCAAAATTCTAAGTTTAGATTTTGTTTCTCT